>CP045907.1:3932454-3952877 GCA_013387185.1 Caligus rogercresseyi | reverse complement strand
TTATTGTTCTTCTTCACCTCCTTTATTACTCCACTGTTCTTGTTCACAATTTTTGAATAACATTTCTGAACTATTAACATTCAATGGGGGAGAGCACACGCCCCCATGATTTCAAAGAATCACATAATAATAAATTTATAAAATATAAAGAAACATTTACATATATAAACTAAGCAATATAATTTTCTAAATATCTTGGTCGAGCACAAACTCGAATTGGCCTTTGACTACGAGGATTGTCATAGACAACACTGGCGCTCGAGGACTGACGGGCCAAACGCTTCCTTACGTCGTATACGTGTCGAGGGGTCCCATCAACATCGACGCTGTGCATGGAGTTGATTCCCGTGACCCTTTCCTTCTCTCCATTGAGTCGAGCAACGAGCCCCAGGGGGTTTCACCCACACGTCATCTCCCACAGAATATCCGTTGTTAGGGGTTCTTTCAACAACACTTTCATCATTTTCCTCCAAATAAGGGTTCCTCCACCTCCTCTTAAATATTTTTTCAGCAGGAGGGACGTCGTTGTCTGACGGTGGGCTCATGTTGTACCAGAATAGGCACTCTTCGATGCTTTTGCCTGTCCTCGCGGCCATAGTCTTCACCGACCGATGGTTTCGCTCTATTATCCCGTTACCTGACGGGCGATTGGCACACCGAAACACGATACATATTTTCCACAATTTAAGCATATTTCTAAATCTTGCGGATCTGAAGCTGCGCCCATTGTCCACTAATACTTCGTTGGGAGGACCCAACTCGCTAAATATTTGATGCGCTGTTTTTGATATTTCTTCCTCGCTTTCTCTCGTCACCTCTCTCCAAACAGCGAATCGGCTTGGGCCACAATCAATTAGTGTCAAGTACTTCCTGTCGTTGACATGGGTGATATCTATTGCCAATCGACTCCAGACAATCTTGGAGCTAAGGTTTCCTTTTGTCACAGATATGGGATGAGGATCTATACTCTGACAACGCTGACATGCCTTGACAACATCTTCCGCCATCCGTTTTGTAGCCCCAGGATATATCTTCTTAGCAAAAAACAACGTCACATCGGCCCCACGATGATGTTTTTCGTGACTTGCCTTAATACTTTCCATTCCATTTTTTGCTGTTGGTACTTGACTGCTGCTTTGAACCTTTCGTATCCAATCCTTTGGAACCCTTGTAAGCACGTCTGCTCTGTTCTTCTCCGTTGGAATTAATTTTACTTCCCATTGTACGTCGTATTCTGTCAGCGTCTCCATCAGAATAGATATTCTTCTTTTCACCAACATCTCTGATAATCCCGATACTTTTAACTTTTTGTCTCGTTTCAGTGATGACGCAAGCCATGCAAATACAGAAGCTGAGTCTGTCATTATTCGGAGTCGCTTGGCCCCCCATTTAATTGCAATGTTTACACCCTTGATCACGGCTGTGAGTTCGGCCAAGTTGATGTGGTTCCCATCTTCCTTCTTCCGGAGCCATGCCCTGTCTTCAATTGGATAACCGTTCTGGATAAGGACCGCTCCATACGCGATGGAGCTTGCATCACACCACAATTCAAAATCTCCTTCTTCCGGTACGGACCACAATCCTCTTACAGGGTCGTCTTTCTTGACTCGGGCGAGAACATCGTCGAGAAGATCAGCCGAGATGGATCCGGGATGATCTGACCACGCCTCACATTCGCAGCACCTCTTTATAAAACTCGTGGCCGTCCTTAGCCACCCTGCCACTGGGTAGTGACCCACCAATTTTCCACATATAGAAAATAGACCCCGCTTTGTCAAACCTTCTCGCTCTATCTCTAGATCTTCGCCATCCCCTCTCCTCCAGGCCAAACGACCTCGTTCCTTCGTCAACTGTAAGCCAAGGACTCTTGCGTTTTCTAAAGGTACGGGTTCCTTGCATTCAAGGCCAAACTTTTTGAGTAGCCGTCTCACTTCTTCCACATTGACTTTCTCAGTATCCACTATGATGTCGTCAAAGTAGCTATCCGTAGCAGATTCAATTTTCTTGTCTTGTCCAAGCACTACTTTAACGATAGCCTTCATGATCTCGGGACCACAGTTTAGTCCAAAGCCCATTCTCGTAAGTTGATAAGGACGTTTATTCACTTTGACTGCAAGGTGCCTTTCGCACGCCTCGTCCACCCTGACCTGCATGTAGGCATCTTTCAGGTCTAGCATGGTGCAATTAGCTGACCATCTTCTCCACTTCCGTATTTTTTCATCGCACACGTCCGCCTCAGCTCCACTGCATTCCACAAACTCATTGACTTCCCTAAAGTCGAGGACAGGCCTAACTTTATTTTTCTTTTTGTGTTCGACGGCCATAAAGGGAATTATACCCCTCCCGTCCTCACTGCTGGGCCTGAGCCAGCCGTTTTCGATCCATCTCTCTACCTCTGAATCAAACTTTCGCTTTACATCTTCGCGCATCCTATACTCCGATATCTTGTTCTTAAGAATCGGCTCCCGCTTCCAGCTCCACTTTACGACCCACTCGTTTCCGTCGAACACACCCTCAAAGTTTCTCCCCTTCATCATCAGTAATGGTGCCTCCTTCACACTGCACACAGATGAAGGACTATTAAATTTCACTTGTCCTCTATCGAGTGTAATTATATGATGTTTCAAGACGTCCATTCCGACGATCACGTCTCCTCCCTCGATCATTTTGGAGCTCACTAAACATTCCACTATAGTTAATGTCCCATTTATCTCGATGTTGGCGATGGAGGTTCCCTCACAATGGACCACACTCCCGTCGAAGGCGATCACTGGACATTGGCCTATTCTTGTTCTGTTCATAAGGGACGGTCCGAGAATCGTCCGTGTGCAACCCGAGTCAATGAGCCCCAACAACCTCCTCCCATTGACTAAGATCCTCACTATAGGAATTATCGCGCCCTGTTCTCGTAACGGGATACTGCTGGCGCCGGCAGCGTCCCCTCTTCGTTTCCCTGTTCCTGGCACAAACGGGCTATGTGGCCTTCCTTGCCGCACCTATAGCACACGATGCTTCTCGTCTGGGGTGGTTGCCCCCGCTTGGGATGGATTTGAGATCGTCCCCTGGACACAAGCCCAAATTCGTCTCTAGGCTCTTCACCACTCTTCATCGAGAGGAGTCCCCTGGCCACATCGAGTGCCTCTGATAATTTCATTGACTCAATCTTCGGGGTCGCCTGCAGTTGGGAACTTACATCTGGGGGTAAGCTCATTACGAAGGCCACTTTGACAGCGCTGTCCACTCCACCCTCGCAGATGTTGCTCATGAGGGTCCTAATTCGCGTAAGGTAAACTTCTACTGGGGTTCCTGGTTCCCATTTCGTCCCACAGAGCTCCTCATATGACTTGAACTTAGTGATGGAAAAGGTTCTCCTCAGCTCCACCTTTATTTGTTCCTCACTTCTTTTGTCTCCGGTATCCATTTGGTCGTATACAGCAAATGCGTCCCCTTTTAAGAAAAGCGGGATCACCTTAGCCATATCCTCTAAGCCTAAGAGGTCCTTTGCTAACTCAACTTGTTTGAGCCATTCGTCGATGCTGCCCTCCCCATTGTATTTCGAAATTACGTCTTTCAGTCCTATTTTATCCATAATGGCCCGTTAGCTTGTATTGTTCTTCTTCACCTCCTTTATTACTCACTGTTCTTGTTCACATTTTTGAATTACATTTCTGAACTATTAACATTCAATGGGGGAGAGCACAGAGAGAAGGTCGGAAGCATCCGCCAGTTGGGAGTCTCATGACCAGGGGACCTTTTCTCAGGGCTCTCAAGTTTCACGCATTTGGCGTGTACACACGCATTTCCACCCGCTTCACGCCACACTTTGTATTTCTCACGCAATTAATATCACGGTTCGTTCGTTGAAATTCTTTTCTAAAAAAAAACGTTATTACTTTTTTTTCGGAAATGCTTTTATAAAAAAAACGTCATCACTTTTTTCGGAAAACTCTTTTCTAAAAAACGTCATCACTACTTTTTTAAATATTTGAACGCTGGTTAAATCTCACTCTGAACTCACTTCAAAACTTGAGAGCCCTGTTTTTCTGTATTACGTAGCCAAGTCTTATTATTGCAAGGCTAGGCTTGTACCTGGGTAACTCGACCTGTGCGACTCCCAAAAGAGTCAGGACTGACCCAACAGTCACACCAGTGTGACTAAGTAGCACAAGTCCCTCTTAACAATCTCGTCTGTGTCCTCCAAGGGATCAGATAGAATAAGGACGGCTGACTCTCCTCGACAGAACGGGAATCCCAGCAATAAACAAGATTGTTGTTCAGCAGTCAAGGATGGCTGCTTAGAAGCAGGCTCCAAATTCCCCTCTCAATGATGTTCTCTGCACTTCAAACTCCAGGACAAAAATTGGGACGAGCGATCTAAGGAGACCTAATTCTATAGGCTGCACTTCTGCAGCCACATGGAACACGGATTCGTCTTCCGGAGCCGAACAGGCAACCACCCTTCTGGAAGCAGGGCGAGCGTCAACAAGGCTTGCAAAGGCACTCAAAACACTTTTAATTTTTATCAGATCAGTCGCGTCGTTAGTTCACAATTTTATTTTTCTATATATATATATATCTATACTTATAAAAAAAGAATTCCGTTCGGTTTGTTCGTTCGTTCGTTTGTTCGTTGTGTTCGTTCGTTCGTTTTCCCTGGATCTCCCGAACAGTTCATTAGATCTTGACGAATTTTTAGTGAATAGTTTTGAGAGCTCAGGGAGTGTTTTAGTGGGGTTGTCAACATCGCGGCAAATTCGTCATCGACATGTCTATTTTATTCGCCAAAATGTTTTTTGTCATTTTTAAAAAATTGCCAGATTATATTTTTTCCAAATTTCTGTGTATAGTATGAAGTCATAAAACGTGCTTTTGTTTTTATTACGTGTTTCCCCGAAATTTGTTTTCAATGATTACTTAAAAATATTTTTTTTCTGTCCCTGTATGCCCCCTAAATTTAACTTTTGTGGAAAAAAACAACATTTTTTTAATATTGCAACATCGTGCTAATCAAATTTTAATAATGCCTAAAGATGGAGATGATGTCAATACCTAGCCTTAAGGAATACAAAACGGCAAAAATGGCAATGACGACTTTTTAAGGAACTACTTTTCATTAGAAATACATTAGTACTCTATGAAATGGCTAAAAAAATTCTTTTTTATGATATTTAATACCCCAGCCTTAACCCTTCTATTGTGTTAGGGTCAAAATTGACTCGTTTCTAGTTTGAATGTGTAAAAATTACCATTTGCTTTTTTGCTCTGGAATGAGGCTTCATCTAATCCTCAGACACACCCGATTGAATGGAGATAATATCATTTTTCACCATTTTAGTAAATTATAAAGGTCTCCAAAAAAAAAAGTTCATCTGTGGTGTTACGGGGTCAAAAATGACCCGGCAGAGAATACTGGCTGTTTTATGGATCACCTAAAAGCTATGGGTTGCTCTGAGGATCATTGTGGCCCAATATGCCCAGTTATGGCCCACACACACACGCCCCCCCACCCCCCCCCCCACACACACAAAACAGGCTCTTTCACATGCACAGACAGACATATAGAAAGCGCATTCAGCACACACACACTTTTACACGAGTGGTACAATTTAAAACACTGGTTCTGTGGAGCCAACTAAAGAATTTCCCACACTTGGTTCCATTTATATGAATGTATACTAAGCCAACAATGACTTGAAAACAATATTGGAAGAAAACTGGTGATTTTAAGCATTTTAAAAGCATTTTCAAATCACGGGTCAAAATTGACCCGCGAACACCACAGGTGTAAACAGCTTTCTAACACAATATAATATACAAAACGGAAAAAATGGCAATGAAAACCCATCGATACTTTTTTAAGAAACTGATTTTAAATGAAAAATCCAATGCGATGACATTACTTAAAATTCGTGTAATTTCTTCCTTTTTATGATGTTTAGGAATACAAAACGGAAAAAAAGCAATGAATATCTTTGTCAACTTTTTAAGGAACTGGTTTTAATATGAAAAATCACATACAAAGATTTCACTGAAATTATTAGTGTGATGTTTAAATACCCACCGTAAGGAATATAAACGGAAAAAATGACAATGAAGACACAATGACAACTGTTGAAGGAACTGATTTTAATATGAAAAGTCACATGCGATGACATCACTGAAATTATTCGTGTGATTTTCTTTTTACGGTGTTTAAAATACCCAGCCTTAAGGAATACAAACGGAAAAAATGGCAATGAAGACTTAATGACAACTTTTTAAAGAACTTATTTTAATATGAAAAATCACATCCGATGACATCACTAGATTATTTGTGTTATTTTTTTTTCATTCCAGACTAAAGGTCAAGTTGGAAAATCCCGGGCAGCGCCGGGTAACATACCTAGTATATTATATATATATTATATTATATATATATATAGGGTTAGGCAGAATTAGTGAAACATCGGCTTGTAAGTGCAATATCTTTCGAAATATGAGTTTGAGAGTTTTGTTATGATATAAAATTATGTTTTGAAGCAGTTTGCTGTCAACATTTTTTTGAAGTAATATAGTTTCTAAATAAAGTATTTTGGGATCTATTGCGTCATTTCCGTTTCACTAATTCTGCCTAACCATATATATATATATATATATATATATTATATATATATATAAATACCTGTAACTTATAACTCAATCTTAGGATTGAGTTGATTCATTTATCCTACAAGCGGCTGCTAGTTGCTATTTTGAGGTAGGTTTATACATACCTCTCGTTTACGGGTTCATAATGCGACCAAACGCTTATACATTATAGATATATTTGTGTGTTTTTTACCTTAAGGACGAATAATAATAATAATACTTTTAGGTATGGAGAAGAACGAGTCTTCTTCTCTATAAAAGTATTATTCAATGAGAGAAATATTACACATACTCAGGTTTTTTATAAGTTCCTTTTTCATATGAATGAAATACTCATCTATATATGTAGTATAAGAGGTTATCTATTGATAGTCCTCCTCCAAGTATTGACACATCTGTGTAGGTATTTTCAATTTACTCACATGAGATAGATAATAATAATAAAATATTTATTATTATTGACCTCAATTTCTGGATATGATCAATGATACTAGTATAGGGATTGACATCCTTTCAGCAGATATTGGCCACATCGTCAGCCCTTTATTTGGATTTTATAACCCTAGTGTATGCGTCTATTTACTATGAGTTCAAAGCATAGAGATATAAGATATAGAGAGCTTATTCCCTTCATAGCAGAGAAACATCGTCGTTCAGCTGTATTCTGCGTGTCCAATATTAACAAAGTAATGTGATTTACGTCATCGTAAGCTGATCATACAGATGGATTCTACCTCTATGATCATCTTACGATGACGTAGTACCAATTACTTGGTTTATATTGGACCACAGATACATCTAAAAGGATAAGCTCTCTATATATTTTTATCTCTATGGTTCAAAGATGAAATACTCTGTTTTTTTAGGAAAACAATTTGTAGTTGGTAGCACTTATTTTCTATGTCTATCGGTGATATATTTATCGTAAGATAGAAGCAAACTATCATACGGTTACTTTGATCTCCTACCTGAGCTAACTATCATACGGTTTACTTTGATCTCCTACCTGAGCTAGAAACAAGAGAAACCATACTTCAACACGGCCATTGTGCTAACATCCTCACAAACCTCTCTATTATTGTACTTATTATAGAAGAAGAAGGAAAAAAAGTATTCGTCATCCCAGAGTGCTCCTGCCTTGTTCTTATTATTCTTATGTTTACATGATTCATCATTGCTTAGGATCAAATTTCTCGAATGGGAGTGGACGGGTGGCATGATTCCAGTCATTATTTTGCCCCGTCTCATCCTCCTCCTCAATGATCGGAGAGGAGACGAGACGTTTGGGAGCTCCTTCATCATGTGGTCGCTCCTAGCACTGACTCGGCTCATGAATTGTTCAATGGGACTCGCGGATCCAGATCCTTCTATAATAAGTACAATAATAGAGAGGTTTGTGAGGAATGTTAGCACGATGGCCGTGTTGAAGTGTGGTTTCTCTTTGTTCTACCTCAGGTAGGAGATCAAGTAACCGTACCCCCATTTTAATTAATAATAAAAAATATGGACGCTATCTCAAATTCACCAATTAATATGTATTTTTTCATGTTGGTAACTCCCTTTTATCTACGTCCGATAGTCAAAGGGATGATCCATTTATTGACAGATTTGAGCAACATGTTTTCCCCCTTGAGTATGAGCGCTTGCTTTAATTAATTAATATAAAAACGTGATATCCGAGGAGTCCAATCAAGAGATTCGACAAAGAACACATTGATCAAAGCCAAGGAGAAAATACAAATTTTGTTTTTATGGGTGGGTTTCTTCTCTCTGAATCAGCGAAGTGATACTTTATTGCATGATACCAACTACTGCTATTATTATTCCCTCACCTTTTTTTCAATCAATCACTATCTTACACTATTTTTCTGCCAAGTTCTCTGGCGGCTTGACAAGGAGCCCTTCATTGAATATTTAAGGATGTCCTTTAAATAGAAATACACATTTACCTTTGCGAAAGAATAACTTATTTCATCTCTGACGTGTCGGGTAATAGATTAATGTCCATCAATATAGTAATCCCTTTATTGGAAATTACTAAAAGGTTCATTTCCTCCAACATATCACCTAATGCAAGGGATACTCATAGAGATATATAGATATAGAAGGCTAATTTCCCTTCGATATCAGAGACACGTTGTCGTTGGTGTCCAGTAATTTTCATCGCGCGTAAATTCGTCACGGACCTTTTTATAGCCGTTTTTTTTGTCACAGGTAATACATCGCTTGCTCTTTTATAGTCAGTCAATTTTGTCGTTCTTCTTTTTGTCACAGGTATTTTGTCGCCAAGCTTGTTTGTAGTGAAGTATTTTTTGTCATTCGGGTTTTTTTTTTTTCGTCGGTATTTTTGTCGCGTAGCTTTTTTGAAGTGAAGCGTTTTCCGCGCGATTTATTTTTTTACTTTGTAGATCTAATCTCGTTCGCTTAGTCGGGGGTACCAATCTACCGCTGCCACTCTTTAGGGAGAAAAGACAATCAGCCTAAGAGTTTTTGCACACCTAAGCCTTAGCTCAAGAGTTTTTCAGACACTAGGCCGGGTATTTTCCACCTAATAAGAGTCAGTGGTCATTACAATCCCATAGTACACCCGGCGGAACAACTAAGGCTTAGGTGTGCAAAACTCTTAGGCTGCGTGTCTTTTTCTCCTAAAAAGTGTCAGCAGTAGATTTAAACCATAAAGATATAGAGAGCTTATTCCCTTCAATAGCAAGAAACATCGTTCAGCTGTATTTTTTTGTCCAATATAAGAAAAGTAATTTGTACTACGTCATCGTAAGCTGATCATATAGATATATTCTGTCTCTATATCAGCTTACGAGGACGTAGTGAAATTACTTTGTTTATACTGGACACAAAAATACAGATAACGGAAATAAGCTCAGCTATATCTTTTGTATATCTATGATTTAAACCCCATGGTACCCCCGACTAAGCGAACAAGATTAGGTTTACAAAGTACAAATATAAATTGCGCGGAAAACGCTTCACTACAAAAAAAGCTACGTGACAAAAATACCGACGAGAAAAAATGACGACAAAATACTTCATCTACAAAAAGCTTGGCGACAAAAATAACTGTGACAAAAAGAAGAACGACAAATTGACTGACTATAAAAGAGCAAGTGATGTATTTACCCCGACAAAAAACGGCTATTAAAAGGTCCGCGACGAATTACGCGTGATGAAATTACAGTAACCGTTGTCGTTCAGTAGTCGCCTGTGCCCAAACTAAACAAAGTAATTTTTACTACGTCATTGGAAGCTGATCCCGGAGATATAAATATTTGTTTATATTGGGCAATATGATGTATTTCTATGAATACTCCAATAAGCTCTCTAGTCTTTAGATCTCTATGGGAATACTAACTGTAATATTTGTATTTGTTAATTCTTTTATTTATTTGGTATTTTTAATAATGCATTAATCAAGACTAACTACTTAAGAGGAGCATAACATCTATTTTGAATGAATTTAATTGACAATGTTTATAGGTTAACCTTTGAGTCGTTAATTTTTTTTTTGATAACCCTCATATAAAAAATTGGATTAGATTCATTGTTAAAAATAAGATCGTTTATAGGCATGTAAATTGAACGTGCATCCAATGGATTTTAAAGTTCCGTTCAAATTATTGAAAATTAGGGTAGGCCCATATTCCCAAAAGAGTTGACTTTACACATGCCGGGAATTTTGAATGATGTCATCACACTGACAAGCGGGAAGGCTAATATCATTGTTGTAATTTTTTTCCCGCCTAAGTTATCAAAAATCTATTATATATATATATATATATATATATATATAATATATAATATTATATATATATATATATATATATATATATATATATATATATGTGTGTGTTTGTGTGTGTGTTTAATCCAGTATCATAGAGAATATAGAGTAACGTATGATAGCGCTGTATATCGAGGTATTTGATATCTCTCCATTGTTGGAAGAAACAGAAACTGTGATATATCTAATATATTATTTCCATGAAATATTGAGTGCGACGATGTAAATTCACTCTTCTTATTCATGATAAAAAATATACCTCTCTCTTCAGTTCTTTCTACCGCTATCTTTCTCCAAAAATGGCGAGCACACAAATACCTTGATATTCAGTGCTACCATAGGTATATAACTTTGGGACTCAATATTCTCATGGTGGAGTTGTTTAATTCATAATCATAAATGACTATGGACCAGTTCATTCAAAATATATATATAAGCATTCGTCTCATAGCGCGTATTCCTTAAGCTATGAAGATCACCAAAAACATGTTATTTTTATTTGAACATATAACAAAGATATACAGAAAATACTCCACCAAAACCTGCTCATTATTCTTTATGTCCAGTATATATTTAAAAAGGGAATAAAATGATAACATTAACTTATATTATGTATTAATTACATACTTATCTTATTAATGATATATCTATACCTTGGTAAGTCTGCATCTCAGCTATGTATTTGAAACATAAATCTAATTGAATAATGACATAAACCGTATCTTAGTTGATTGGATGAAAACCTATTAACTATATTCTTAATAATATCATAACACATTCAAGCCATAGAGATAAAAGGATATAGAGAGCTCCAATAGGAGAGAAACATCGTTCAGCTGTCGCCCTTGCCCAATATAAACAAAGTAAATGTATACGTCATCATAAGTTGATCATAGAGATAGAAAAATTTGTTTATATTGGGCACAATGACGTACTTCTCTGAGAATCCACTAAGCTCTCTATATCTTTATGACTCCATGATTCAAACAAACAACATAAATAAAAATAAATGCAAACATACAACTACAAAAATATATAAACAAATAAATATGATTTTTTATTAATAAATAAAGGACTCTGCAACATTTGAACTATTTTGATTGTCAGCTGACTAGGAAAAGGAAAGGAAAAAATATTTGTGTGTATTTGCGATGTACCCCTCTTCTCCTCCAGGCTGTTTTTATATAATGCCAAAGAGCATCTAAAAGTGCCTTTAATACTTTAAATATATATATCAAGATTTACAAAGTCACAATTATTTACTGCTTGTTAACACTTGAAGCGAGGGAGTTTTGAACTACGTAGAAGACCGGCTGACGTCAATTGACGTAAATAGATTTTAAAAGGATTTAAGACATATGCATTTCAATAAAAAACGCAATAGTGATTTTTTAAATTATTCAAGCCTTTGTTTAATAATAAGTATATAATAATACGAGCACAAACGAATTAGATAAAAGTATTCATTTTAACCTTAGGACATATAGCAGTGGTGCCATGGTGACAGCCCACGGGCCGGAACAGGGCCCGAATGGACTTCACATTTGGCCCATTACGTCAGTGGTTGAGAAGTGTTTTAAAAAGAAAAATACTATGATAAAATATCAACAATTTAAATTTACTTTTGTTTAGTGTTGGTCTTGCCATGCCAAAATGTAACCTGTAATTTGATCTCCCGAGGCCCCTGACCGATTTCACCTTGGTATCCCTGTCATATAGAGAGCAGAAGCCACGATAGGTAGAGCTGAAATTGGGATATTTGTAGGCTTTGCATTCTGTTGGAAAGACATCGACAGAAAGAACTAAAGAAATCGTAAGACTTCATATCTTTTATCATGACATAGAGAGAATGAAATGAAATTCATCGTTCTCTCTATTTCATTGGAGAAAAAAAGATATTAGATAATTAAATATCACGCTTCCTTTAGTTCTTTCTGTACCTGTTTTTTCCCAAAATTGGAGAGTCCAAAAATATTCCGAATTTCAAGCTACCCAACGTTGCTTAGGCACTCTATATACTCCATGGTTTTATCACAAAACTACTATAAAGAACTATAATAATTGAGTTACTTTATTGTTTTAGATACATTATAATCCATTTTAATCGTCTGACCTCTTCTTTGCTTATATATACATATACATTGTAGAATATACGATACGAATTACGTATATATATTAGTTTCGTATTACGTAATATACGATTACCATTTGGTAATGCTGTTTGTGTTACCTGGATAGAAAAGAGAAGAGAAGGGAGAGAGTATTTTGCCTCACTTCTCTCCCTTCTTTTTTTCTTTCTATCCAGGTTACACCTAACAGCGGTTACCATATGGTAATCGTATATTCTCATATCAAAAGATCAATTTTTGGGGGAGAGTACGTATTTGTTTATATCTCTTAAAGTATAGCGATTTTTAGAACACCAAACATATCAAATGAAAGCTTGGTTAACCAGCTTTATTATTTTGGTATACTAAATCATGTCAATTTAATAAGTAGAGAGTTATATGTACATTAAAAAAGCCTATCTCGCGTACAAAATGACGCATATAATGGATTATAAATGCGTCAGAGACAAAGTAAAATTTTGAGAGGATACCTTGACGCAAATCTAAGAAACACATTATGATTTATTTTTTTCATAATCGATTTCTTATAGGTCAATACAGGCTCTGAATCATATGATGTAAACTCAGATTGTACTGAATTCTGAATTGATAGAATGCAACCAAGGTCATTTTTGGATTTATCATCTAAAGTTTTACTAAACTTAAAAGTACTATTTTACTCTGAAGCGAACAAGTCATCTTCTACAGGCGAGTGAAGTTAATTGATACAAAAAAGCTATGAAATAAGCTAACAATACTCACTCCCTTTCTTGCTTTGTTTTTACTGAAAACTTTGTTTTATTAAAAAACATCAAACATACGTCTGGTAGTAAATTAGATTTCCTTTAAATTAATAATTATTATTGAAGTCTGTAACGTCCACCATTTTGAAGAAATTTGCGGAAAACTATATTTTTACTAAATTTTTAAAACTTTGACCTCGTTGCGCGAAAATCCACAATGTTGTTCAACATTTCAAACTTTGAAAAATAAGAACAACCCTAATGTCTACATAATATATATATATATATATAATATATATATATATATATATATATATATATATTATATATTTATATATATATATATATATATATATATATAATATATATATATATATAGGTAATATATATATATCAGGCTTGTGAACGGAACGCAAAATTGAACGGCGTATTTCCTCTGGATAATATTTGAACGGAACGCAAAAAGACAAATTTTAGCGTTCCGTTCAATTTCTTCCGTTCCATGGAACCGCCGTTCAAATATACCGTACCGATTGTCAATCGGTACGATATTTGGTATTTTGTACCGAATATCGTATAATCGGTTTCGGTATTTGAAATCTACCGTTGGTAGTATCGAATACCGATTTACATTCGGTAGTCGCAGCTCTGATATATGTTATATATATATATATATATATATATATATATATTTATCAGGCTTGTGAGCGTTCAGCTTTTTTTGCTTTTAGCGTTCCATTCAGCGTTAAAAAAAATAGCGTTTCCGTTCAGCGTTCCGTTTAATGTTTTTGCGTTCAGCGTTCTGATAGCGTTCAGCGTTCAAATATTTAAAAAAATAACATTGTGTAGTTTTATAAATGGAAGTACTATTTAGGGTTTTTTTATAATAAAAATGAGGCCCGAACCGATTTCAAATGATATCAATTTGTCGACTGGATCTAACCCAGCGTTCATTTTTCCACAAATTTCAATGTATTTTTGAATAAGTACTTTTTTCTGGGATATAATATTATGAGAAGAACTTATAATCTACTCTCCCCAAGAACTGTCTTTGGAATAGTGAAGCACTTTCCCAAAGGCATTTTTCGAAATACTCTTTTCTAAAAAAAACCGTCGTCACTCTTTTCTAAAAAAAAGATCCTCTTATTTGTGAATATAGGACGTTGTGCGGACCCCAGGTTGGAAACCCGTGGGTTAGATCCAGTCGACAAATTATATCATTTGAAAATCGTTCGGGCTCATTTTTATTATAAAAACCCTAAATAGTACTTCCATTTATAAAAACTACACAATGTTATTTTTTTAAATATTTGAACGCTGAAAGCTATCAGAACGCTGAACGCAAAAACATTAAACGGAACGCTGAACGGAACGCTATTTTTTTTAACGCTGAATGGAACGCTAAACGCAAAAACATTAAACGGAACGCTGAACGGAACGCTGAACGGAACGCTATTTTTTTTAACGCTGAATGGAACGCTAACGAAAAAAAGCTGAACGCTCACAAGCCTGATAAATATATATATAGTATATCAGAGCTGTGACTACCGAATGTAAATCGGTATTCGATACTACCGACGGTAGATTTCAATACCGAACCGATTATACGATATTCGGTACAAAATACCAAATATCGTACCGATTGACAATCGGTACGGTATATTTGAACGGCGTTCCATGGAACGGAAGAAATTGAACGGAACGCTAAAATTTGTCTTTTTTGCGTTCCGTTCAAATAATATTCCAGAGGAAATAACCCAACCTCGATTTTAGTATGTTTTATACATTTTTATCAGGTTTGTTATCGGTCACTAAATTTAATTATTTAGTTACTAACAGACTTTATTTTATTCCATTCGTATCCCTTTCGATCAATATCGTTCTCACCTCCAAATTAGGAGAGGGAAGCTGCGTCCAGGTGTAGGGTGTTAATTGATGTACTCTATTTTGGGATCAAACGAAGATTTGGAGCCTACTTTGAACGTAGGGAGATGCTAATTGCTTCAGCATATTTGCCTGAGTTCAAAGTAGGCTTTTTAGATATCGCAAAGCAAGAGTTAGCAAGAAATTATTTACTAGAAGAGGCCGAAGAACTGGGAGATTTTCCTTCTAGTCAACTTTCCCAACAACCAGCAGCGGAAGAAAAAAGGCAATTTCTTTGCCAAGAGGCCAAAGAAGACTGACTCAGCTAAGCAGGAGGTTGACCGCTTCTTAACCGATGAGTGTGAGGCAATAGAATCAATTATGCTTTTAAAAGGATTAAAAATATTTCATTCGATATAATGTTATACTTCCAGCAGTGCCAGTTCGGAGAGAGACTCTTCTCCAAATCTAAACTTTTATTGCGAAGGACAAGGCAAAACATAGGAGATGAAAATTTCGAAAAGCAGCTCCTTCTAGCAGCAAATAAATAGTGTAATTGATAAACTAATGTTATTCTAAAGATTGTAATAAATAAACTTTTCGTAATATTCTCAGATAAAGCAATAATTATGAATAGTATAGACCGATAAATTCGGTCGGTAGACCATATGTGGGTGAGATTTTTACATGTTTAACTTTTCATATTGTAACATTTTTGGGTCGGGGTAAAAAAATATGTTAACTTTCAGGCAGAGCCTCTGGTTCAATTATTTATATCTGAAATATATTATCGAAGTTTGTAAAGTTTTTGGAACTTTAATTGCGGCAACTAACTTCAAGCCGAAATTATTAAGGCCTGGTTTAAAATTTATACCCGATACATACGAGGATGCAGTGAAAAGTAAAGAGCCTTCTTATGATATTTTTTTAGAAATCCAATTTTTGAACGGAACGGAAAATTGAACGGCGTTCCGCGGAAAGGAAAGAATTGAACGGAACGGAAAAAAGTGAAACGCGTGCAAGCCTGTATATATATATATTTATATAATCCTATCAATGCTTTAAAGCAATTCCTTCTTTATAAACCCAGGCAAAGCAACAACTATATAGGCCAAGGGTCTTTGACTCATGACTATTCAATGCTATGTAGTCCATTCCTCTTTGTCAAATCTAGCATTTTATGTCTACGCCTCCTAGCCAAGTTTTATTTGCAATTACAAGTCAACCAGAATTCTGTGCTCGTAAAGGTCCCCCCCACCCATTCTTCCTCCTCCAAACCACAAATAAGAGCTTCTCCCAAGGACGATTCGTCAAAAAAGAGAAGATATTTTGACATCATTCCCCTGGCATGATGACGAAATGTTTATATATTGTACATATATATTAATACTTACTTGTTGTTGCCTTTGATAAGGACATAATAGAGATATTTGTTTATCCTTGTTTAAACAATAGGGAATGATTAAGAAATGAGGCTTTGAGTTGATCTGAGTCATTCTCCTTACTTTTTTATTAACAAATGACCTTCATCTAAAGCTTCCCAAAAACAGTTTTGAATGGTATTTACGTATAATAATCCATGTTATCTATCATACTACTATATTATAATTAAGTATAATTTATAAAAAATATCTTTTAAAACTCCAATATGTTCCTATAAGGGATGTCCGAAATTAGGCTCAACTATTTGAGACTCTAAAAAAATGGTGCAATCATCACTAATGGTGTAAGTATAGGTGTTGAAATAATAATTAAAGGTCTTAACAACTTTTATGTATATTTTATATTTCATTCCTACGTCAAATATGATTTTAGGCGTATTTTCTTATCTTTCTATAAAAGAAAAAAAGGGTTATAAGAAGGATTGCTTTAAAGCATTGATAGGATATATATAATAAGCTATATAATATATATAGATATATATCTATATATATATATATATATAATATATATATATATACAGGCTTGCACGCGTTTCACTTTTTTCCGTTCCGTTCAATTCTTTCCTTTCCGCGGAACGCCGTTCAATTTTCCGTTCCGTTCAAAAATTGGATTTCTCAAAAAAATATCATAAGAAGGCTCTTTACTTTTCACTGCATCCTCGTATGTATCGGGTATAAATTTTAAACCAGGCTTTATAGTTTCGGCTTGAAGTTAGTTGCCGCAATTAAAGTTCAAAAAACTTTACAAACTTCGATAATATATTTCAGATATAAAATAATTGAACCAGAGGCTCTGCCCGAAAAGTTAACATATTTTTTTACCCCGGCCCAAAAAAAATACTATATGAAAGTTAAACATGTATTATTATATTATATTTAGTATAATTTATAAAAATATCTTTTAAAACTCCATTATGTTCCTATAAAGGGAATGTCCGAAATTAGGCTCAACTATTTTGAGACTCTAAAAAAATGGTGCAATCATCACTAATGGTGTAAGTATAGGTGTTGAAATAATAATTTAAAGGTCTTAACAACTTTTATGTATATTTTATATTTCATTCCTACGTCAAATATGATTTTAGGCGTATTTTCTTATCTTTCATTGACACTCGTTTAAGAAACCAAGCAAGAAACGAAAGATCAAGAGGTGAATGACTGTCAAAAAATGTGAATTATTGTCGGGCAAAAATGGTAGTCAATTTTTAAACAAAAATAAAGCTTGTAAAAATAACACTTATAATTTTTTAAGGGTATTGATTGGATCTATTTATTACTACTATTATGAAGAAACTTTATTGATTTAGAGAAATTATATGAATAGAAATAGTAAATAACATTTATGTTTAAAATAAGATCTCCAAACCAAATGGCAAATAAAACAAACCAAAAAACAACCAAAACGTATGACGACGTGTTAAATAAATCGTCAATGTATCAAAGGAAGGCACTTTTTTCAATCATTTGGTTATTGCTTCGTTTTCCGGATTCCTTTAGTTATCTAATATTTCACTTAGAAAGCATTGTCCTTAATTGTTCACTTAAAAAAAAACAAGCATTTAAAGTAACTTGACAGTTGTTGAAAATATAAAAGACTCTATTATATTTGAACCTTACTCTTTATAGATAATTTGTCGACGAGGGGAAAATATGCAAATACATTTTAGAGGAAAAACAAAATCCCTTAACGGCGGCTATAAATGTGCATCTTATTAGCAATTAAGAAATATTACATACTTTTAATGGAGAAAAAATCCACATCCACAATTGCAAATCTTGCTCACAAAAAGGCTTTAGCGCGTAAGCCGAGTGGAAGCCCACTATCATTGTTGAGAGATTAGGTCACCTCCCGAGAGAGAAAGGTATATATATATATATATATATATATAGGGCGTATTATAGAAACCTAATATTAAGATATCAAACTACCACCCCCCACGAAAGTTGCGTCATAAGAAACTAAATGATCGTAGAAAAATGGATTTTGGTTTGACATCCTCCCCCCCCCCCCCCCCCCCAAATTGCGTTCAAAGGTTTCGTTATGAAGCAAAACTTTTTTGTTATGACTTATTTTGAAAAAACTAAGTTTTATTAAATTTAGTTATGATCAATTTAAGACTTTGTTATTTTTGCAATTTTCGTCAAATAATATTTAGTGCCAATAAATGAACATAAGTGCTGACGCACCAACCATTATATTTATATTTGTTTTTAAGATGAGTAAAATAACTATGTAAAATGTTAATACGTTTTTCCACACCACCAAGCACTACCCTTTTGTGTGGATGGTCCCCCTAGAGATCTATTCATATACCGTGACTTTTTGAAAGTCATATTTGATATTTTTTTATTCCTTAATTAATTTATTTTTAATTCCATATTATGAGATATAAGATGCCAGTACTATGTAGGTAGAGCATGGTGTATTGGTGCAGGGAGTTTTATGTAAAGTTGTTTTAAATTTGGATACATATAAAATGTTCATAGGTTGCCAATGTCTATAGTCTTCTCTATGCATTTTATTTTTAATCAGTATTTTTTTTCAAAGTTTTTAATATTTTATCCGCTGCTTGATCATAATAGAAATTTAATAATAATTTAAAAAAGTTTCAATGGGGTTCATGTTTATGTTTTGAAATTCGGAATATTCTTTTTAAAAGGTTATTTTCGGAGCCAGTCATGATCCAGTATAACTTTGACGATTTTTGATATGACACTCATATACATGATGCTACAAGCAAGAAGTAGCAAGGGTCGCTCGAGGAATATGTTTAGTCTACCATTTACTCCGCTTTCACTCTCATTATTTAAGGCTGTTGTGTGAAATACAAGTCCAGCATTTTTTTTCTATATTATGCTATTATTCAACTACAGATTTTGTTGGCTTTGGATTCTCCAGTTGAATTTTTACATGAGGGAATTCCTAAACTATTTGAGCTCCCAATTTACATTCTTGGTTTAGAAGCGATTGCTATTCTGTTTTAGATATATCTGACGAATCAGACCTATAATCCTCAGTATAACTTGAAGAAATTAAGTTAATCGGCGGTGAAAATTTTGATTGATCTTTTTGCATTCGATATTTCAATATTTTTGTGAGACTGAATTAAACTATTCACATTATATCTATCATGATCTTATTTATTATAACCAGCTTTTTATTATTTTTGTAGTAAATAAAAATAAGTAAAAATATTTACGTGCTAAGTTATTTTACTCATCTTAAAAACAAATATAAATATAATTATAAAGGTTAGTAAAATTATAATAAAAAACTTATTCCATGAAGAAATAAATAATATTGTAAAATATAAATAGTGATTTTATTTCGGCAAATGTACAATATTTTATAAGAATAAACACAATATTTTACATTAAAACGTCAATATAATTGCGATCATTATGAAAATTGCACAAAACGTGCATTATGATAAAGCAATTATTTTGCCATGAAATAACAAAATTGCTAAGATAATTTTAGGGCAAATATTAGCAAAAACTAAAAAGCATATTTTGGGCCAAAAGAGGCCTACTTAACGGGCCAAAAACCATAGAAATATTTATTTGCTTGATTGCTCCAAAAAAATTCTTGAAAGATGAGACTTCAAGCTATCCTTAGAAAAAAAAATTAACTCGATATCACTAAAACTCAGACAGCACAAGCCACTTGAAAATCACCATTTTTCACCCAAAAAACGGCCTTTTTGAAACTTTGAGTGGCTTGTGCAGTCACACAAAATGGCCTTTGAAGGCTGAAACTTTCTCAATCTCATTTTTTCATCACTACGCAGCAGAAAAGTGCTTGGAGCAAAAAATCGGAGCGATTGACCTGAAACGGGACAGG
>CP045907.1:3917091-3932354 GCA_013387185.1 Caligus rogercresseyi | reverse complement strand
TTATGGGTTTAAAAAGCCCTCTAAACTGACGATAAAAACAAATTAATTTAGTCCATTGAATGATATAAAAAGGTATATCATGATATTTCGGCGTGGCATTCTGTTTTTTAATATTAAATAAGCTTTTAGACTTCCAAATAAAGACAATGTTCAATGAACTCGTTAAAATAAATCAACATTATTAAATTGTCCAATCATATTACATTAAGGTCATTGCTTTTTGAATAGTAAATTTGATTTAAACGTTATGTATGTCTTGTTTTACAGAACGGATAACGATGTTTTTTTTTGTTTTATCTGTTATTCTTGAGTATTTTTATACAAAACTTGATTGATTTTCAATAAAAAGTCTTTATAACCGAAAAAAATAGTATCAAAATTGCTAAGAAGATTCATTACTTGTAGATATATTTTGTTCATCACAGTCGGTATGAGGAATACGGTTTATCCCGCTGTTGTTAGCATCCCGTATGTGCTTTGCCGCATAGAGCTTGAAGCTCGAGGAGAGGCTTTCATTCTCCCAGGGGTCTTGGAGTCCTGTAGGAGCTCCTTCAGCTTCTTTCCCTCCATCTCTGCGGGGGGATAATGTTGGGGTGAGGAGTGAGAGGAGTCCGTCGGGCGGAGGGGCCGAGGCTCCGTTGATGGTCCGCTGCGTGAGAAGCGTCTCGGCCTCCACGCCAGAGTCCGTGAGGTAGACATGAGTGGAGACCCGCTGAGCGGCGTCCACAATAGAATAGGAGTCGATGCGATGGCTCAAACGCCCATATATAAGGAAATGGAGAGGGGTTCGAGCCCCGCTTCATGAGGGGGAGGAGGAAGAAGGGACTCAAGGGTCTGAGAGAGCTTCTCAATCATCAGTGGATTGCTTCCCCCCACGGATTCTTCTTCCTCGTTCTCTGGGGAACGATCCCGAGGGCTCTCATTGAATATCTCCTCCGTGACGCGCTGTTCTTAAGGCGTCCACGTTGTTGGCTTGTCAAAATAAGAGCCCCGGACCTTCACATTGAAGGGACATCGCCAGTATGAGGGGATCCATTCGGAGTGAACTGCTTCACGAACTGGTTAATAGATACGTGGAGCCCCCGCATTGGTGCCTCGAAAGCCGCCCCTTCCGCCACCCCCGAGAGCCGCGGAATTAGTATCATGGGACTACCGCCCGAATAGGTGCGAAAACCCTCTATGGGCTGCGCTCGATCCACATACCCCCAGGTTATGACCAAATGTGAGATGCGAAAAAGCAACAATAACAAACCCGGAGTCACGTGGACCACTTCAATGTCAGAAGGGTTTTTTGTACAAAGGCATCCCTTCAATTGTTTATTGCCGGAAACTAGAATGCCACAACAATAAAAAATGTGTTGCTATTGAGATTTTAGAACATAATACTTTCTTTGATCAAATATCTTTATTAAAAGTTAATAATAGTTTCAAGTCATTATGTTTATAAGCTTCCCTAATTTTCTTCGACTATTTAATTTTTTTACTATTAGAGGGTGAGATATGCAGCTGCAATACTCAAAACTTAATACGTTCCGTATTTCAACGCGCTATTGTATTGTTGATTTGGCGTTTAATAATTATATTGAAAAAAAAAATGATGTAGTAAATATGTCGTTTCTTTTATATTGCACTTCTTATTAAATAGATTGATCAGTTTACTAATAAAGATTCCTCGAAACCTACAAGTACTTATCTGATCTTTTAAAGAAAGTTTCACATTATTGTACCGGGTAATATATTATCGCTTTATGTCTATATTATGATAAGCTACTATATAAACAGAATATTTAATGTTAATAGTAATCAAATATATCAAGGTGGTAAAGGGAACGATAAATTGAACGCCTTTCAGTGGAACGATCGTTCTAAAGAACGGAACGAGAGCTTGAACCAAAACGTTTAAAAATGTCCTTTTGGAGTTCGGGTTCCACTATTTCTTGTTATGATAAAAAGGAATATCATTTCGTCACCATATCCAATACATTGCAGTTTCTTGGTTTTAATGATTAGAAAAGTGCAAATGACTCGTGATATATTTTAAAGCGTAAACAGGATTATCACTCCCCCCGTGCCTATTTTACCCCGTATGATATTCTATAACATAAAGTCCACTTATGACGTTAAACTATGTTGTCTTGTGATTAGTGTTTGAAAATTATGTTCCTAAATTTCGGTCATAAACAATAGGACCGGATATTAGGAACATAAGTTTTAAACCTCCCCCCCCAATGTGGAGGATAATACGGCTCTCAAGAAAAGTGTCAACGGTCCGTCCAGAATGAACAAGAGGAGGAGATTTCTCCTGGGCCTATGATTGAAAGAGAAAATGAAAACATCGCAGTATGTCAACCTAAAGATTGGAAGAGGAATATTCTCATCAGTGATATTGTCAGAACAAGAGGATGTCCTTAGTCTTCAGGGCGTTGGACCGATGAATCCTCCCATCTTGACGGAAAGTTTTTTCAGAAAATGATACAAATACTAGACCACGTGTAGAAAGCCCAAAGCAACTCCCAAAGGAAAGTGGAGGCGACACCAATACCGATACCCATAACAATGCCAATTACTTCGCATTGGATCAAAATCTCATCTTGGACGGACGGACGCGTTCACAATCCGTTGGAAAACGTAATAAACCGGACTCTGAAATTTCACCAGACAAGGATAAGAATCCGTTGAAACTTCAAAGGATCTAGACCTAGTGTGGTGGTTTATTATATTATTTTTCTGTGGTGTTTCCTCTCCTTGTTCAAAAAGTTGATCCACTCAAAACCTTCATTACTCATTTCTCTTTTTAGATGCAAACTCTTATAACAGATTACCTAAGTGACACCGTTCACACTGATATGATTTTAAACTTGGGAATAAAGAAAATACTGTCTCTTAATACAAGGGGCGGGAAGGAGAGAAAAACGAGGCATGCTTTGATGAAGCACCTTCTTTCGTTTAGTCCTGACATTATTTGCCTTCAGGATATAAAGGCAATCACGTCTTTAACATGTAAACATAACTGTCCATTATGTCTTCCAAAAGCTTTCATCATTTTTTACGGGCTCTGGAGAGAAGAGAGGCGTTTTAACTTTAATTTCGAAGAAAATTTCAATTCTCTACTGTGTAAATCAATATTCTGGGTTGAGTGATTGGCATAGGATTCGTATTTCTTCAAACGGAGTTGTATTTTACATAATCAATGCCTACGGACCAAATGAAAAGTCTTCACAGTTCTTCCAAGCTATTATAAATTCGCAGCAGGACAGCAATATCCCCCTTCTTCTAATTGGTGACTTGAATATCGATTTGGAAAAATCCATTCAATTACACCCAAATTCCTTAATACTAAAGAAAGTAATTTTTAGTTTCGATCTAATTGATGTAATGGATAAATTTAGTCCTGGGAACTTTTCCTGGTCGAATGGAAAAAAGAGATCTCGACTAGATTTGGCTTTAGCTTCTCCTTCGATTGTAGCTAGGATTAGAAATGCGTGTTATCGTCCCGATCCTTCGTCGGATCATAAAATTATTGAACTGGTTTTTCGTTGTGACGAGTTTAGACACAACTTTAAGATTCCACGTTGGTTGCTGAACGACGAAGATTTTAATGTTAAATTAAGGCGTAACCTTGAAATTAGCTATAAAGACTCTCTGTCAGCCTTTCAGGCATTAAATATAATGACTAAAACCATCTTGGTTACAAGTTCTTGGGTAAAAGCAAAGAGAAAAAATAAATCTGCGGAACATCAAAGACAAATAGAAAATATACTCGAAAAGAAATCCTTATTTGTGCGGTCATTTATGGCGGACACTGTAAACTCCTTTCGATTATCTGAAGTTGCTGAAGCAGAAATGGAGGCCAAAGTCTTACGTGAGCAGGATCCCATTAAGAGATTAAGAGATGTCTCAAGAATGGAAAAATCTCGGCTCACACTGTACGCAAGATTATCGATGGTGATAAAGCTCTTGTAAATAGTCGTGATATTTTAGATTTCTTTCATTTCCGATTTCAATCTCTCGTTGAAGAGAGAGTGGGATATTTTCCTAGGCCAAAGAAGCGATTACGGCCTCTCCAAGACACTGTCTTTTCTCTGGAAAAAATCTCTAATTATATATTGAAATCTCTCAAGATCAACAAAGCCAGTGGTCCAGATGGAATTAGTGGAATGGTCTTTCGAAAGTTTTCTAAGCAATTAGTTCCATTTTGTTGAAAGTGGGAGAAGAGATGGAGAGGAAAGGTAAGATGCCTACCTCTCTAAATCAAGGAAGGATCGTTCTTATTCCAAAGAAAGGGGATGGCACTGACTTCAGTCATTGGAGACCCATAACTGTCTTGAATGAATCATACCGAATTCTCTCTGGAGTCCTTGCTCATCAAATGGAGAATATTTTAAATAAAAAAATCGGACCACATCAAAAAGGATTCTTAAAAAGCCGTAAAATTTATGATATTTCTTTCAATATTCAAGCTGCTATAGATTCGGTTCAAAGCAAGGGGAAATATGGAGCTATCATTGCAGTTGACTTTTCAAAGGCATTTGATTCTATATCCCACAATCAAATTCTCAGAGCTACTAAACGCTTACTGCCAAAGAATTTTTTAATCCCGTTCGTTCTTTGCTTTTCAATGGGACGTCCTCCATTATCTTAAATGGACAAGAAAGCAAAAAAATTACACTCGGGAAAAGCTGTAGACAAGGGTGTCCTTCAGCACCGTTGCTGTTCATAGCCGCAATTGAAGAGTTCGCTCAGAAAATTATTCACAAATATGGAGGGTTCGGAGTAGACTTTGAGGGTTCTCCCCATTTAATTGATCTGTACGCAGATGATGTGACGGTAACTCTCCAGGCTAATTCAGAAGCACAAATTGTAAGAAGAATTGAAATTATTCTGGATTTTTTTTCTAAATTCGAGAAAACGTCTGGATTATCAATAAACAAAAAGAAAACATCCATTTTACCAATTGGTTCCTGGGTTCCTAGTCTAGATTCGTGTATTCGTTCCTGTCCAATTAAACCTTCAGTTGAAGTTTTGGGAATAGTTTGGTGTAGAAATGGGATTGATAAAAAAATCTGGACTACCCTCTCTTCTGTGGTAATGCAGAATATTAGGAAATGGAGGAACTATCGTTTGCAGAAAAGAATCGATCTCTACAACTTGAAAATAGTCCCTTTGTGTTATACAAAGCCGCCTCTTCTCCTTTGCTTGCCGAAAAAGCTATTTTGGATGAGACAAAGTGGTTATGCTCTTTGTTCCACCAATGGTATCTGCCAACAATGAAAAGGAAGAGAGGTCACCTTGGTGGGGGCCTTACTCAGTTAGCTCTTATTATCCCCAAAATGTATTTAAAAGTGTTTGCTACTATTCCAAAATATCCGGCGTCTGAATGGAGAAAATGTATCTCATCAAATAATAAGTTATACTCCTTGCTCATGTTCGGCTCAGAGTTAACTAATAAAATTACCTCTGATTTTTCGGTCGTCTGGGGATGTGCGCAGAGAATTATTTGGAGAAACACTCCGATATATGAAAACAATTCAACGGTGGATGTCATAAGGCATAATTGTCATAAAAAGCACTTCTTTAAAAATTTGGGAATACCAGAAACACTGGAAGAATTGGCAATTACAAATGGAATTTTGACACTCCACAGTAGTGATCTCCATCCCATTTTTAAGGACGGGAGATTCAGATATCCTTTGCAAAGATCAGCAAATGATCATTGCTTATTGAAGCCCTGGTTCCTTAAAATGTCTGGTTCTCCGAAGTCTGATGGCAGGAAATGTGATGAGCTTTGCATCAAATATATGATCAGTCTGAAACTTCCAGAAAGTTGGAAAAGGAAGATCATGAGGTCTCTCTGTGGAATAGCTGACGGGAAAAAATTCACAGCTCAGCTGTTGATTTCTGCAGAGCTTATTAAGTTTTATCTACCTTGTAAGGACTGTGGTATTTTATATAACTCCGTAATTCATGCTTTTGTTGAGTGCCAGGCTGTTCAAATTCTAATGCAATTTCTGAAACTAAATGTACGTGGAATGGATGGTGAAAATGCAGATAAATACATCAAGGCTTCAATATTATTTGGAGTTGGAGGTCGTGAGAATTCCTCACGACTGAAAGCAATTAACAATGCCCTTCTTTCTGCCAAGGCTTTAATAGCCAAACGACTAACAATATATCATCCTCTGCAAGCTTCAGAGCTGAGGCCAATAATTCTTTCTGCTGCGGCGAGGTACGCCGCTTTGGACCTCAAAATTCCTTCCGTATTTGGTGATTCGTGGACACTAGCCGCCGATGAAATCCGATACTTCCCTTCCCGGTCCCTGTTTTATAATGACGCCATAAATAAGCTTTTAAAGAAATTTAGAAACTACAAATAGACTTTTTATAATTTTCCGTGTTTTTTTTTCGTTTACTTGTGTCATTTCGGTTTTATGTGCTTTTAATTGATATATATTTTTAAGATTGTTCAGCTCGGATGCTAAAAATTTAAACTATAATGTTTAATAATGTATTTTTTACGCATTAGCATCTTTTTATATACCTTATACTTTGTTTATTGTATATATATTATGAACTGTGAAATAATATAAAAAAAAAAAACCTATTAAATTTTTCATAAAAAACATAGTTAAATAAATCATAAGTGGACTGTAAGGGATAAGACATTAGTAACGGGGTGTAAATGGCACAGGGGGTATAAGCCGATCGGTGATTTTCGGGGTGTTATTCAAGGGGGGGGGGGGAGGGGGGGGGGTGCTTGTGCTAAACTCATTTTAAAGTTTCCTTTAGTCTGATCAAATTGTTGCGAAGTTTTGGACTCAATATTTATCTTTGAAATTTTTCAGGGATACATTTTCTTACCTTGGCTTTAGTTTTTCATTTTGGCTTTGATATTAAGTCGCTATAAATACACATATATACAGAGTGTACCAGCAAAAAATTTAAAAAATCATAAATAAATTTTTGTTCGATCTCTAGAAACTTTATTTGACCTTTATTAAGAAGCATCTGAAACAATGCTGGAAAGAAAGATCTTAGTAATCTTTCTTATTCAATAGCCTCCTTTAGCTTCAATGACTGAATCAAAACGGTGGTAAAAAAGCAGACACCCTCTTCTTGATGAAGTCGTAGACAGTTGGCCCAGGCAGCAGTGATGGAGATCTTGAGAGAGTCCACATGTGATGAACGAGTGCTGTTGGTCTCCTTCCAAAAAAACCCACACAGCAAAGTCCAGTGGATTGAGATCTGGGCTGAGGGTGACCAGTAGTTTGCTGGCCAGAAATCGGCAAAATTCCTTGAGTAAAAGTCCTGGACCAACTTTGATGGTTGGGAGGGAGCTCCATCCTGAGTCCACACATAGT
This sequence comes from Caligus rogercresseyi, assembly GCA_013387185.1. Taxonomy (NCBI): domain Eukaryota; kingdom Metazoa; phylum Arthropoda; class Copepoda; order Siphonostomatoida; family Caligidae; genus Caligus; species Caligus rogercresseyi. Next base: position 3,924,996 of record CP045907.1, on the reverse strand, counting down.
TCACGCTTGAGTAATTTGCCTTCAGCAGGGCAAAACATGGTATCTAAGGACTTTCAAGTAGAATGGTGGTCAATTTTCTCTCTAGCCCGAAAATAGTATGGAGACATGGCCTTCCCGTCAGATGCCACGACTCCTAGAACCATCACTTGGGCTGGGTTTGTGTTCTGTACACTCCTTTGACCTCATCTACTGACTCGCAAGGTACCGATCGTAGACCTAGTCCAATGGTAAAAATCTTCGTTTCTGAGAAAATTGCCACAGAGGACTTCTTCTGTGAAAGCTTGAGCGTATTTTGTTGCAACTTTATAGCCTCTTGACGTTCATTGCCTCTGTCAAAAGATGCCTGGGCCTCCTGACATAAGATTTCAGGTTCAGGTAATCGTTCAAAGCCTTGACATGGTAGAAGTACCACTAATCTATGGTCTGAGCCAGTTTCCGATTGACTTTGTGGATCCTCCTTCACCGTCTCCTTGACCTTTCCCAGAAAGTCCTCAGTCCTCTTCTTATTTGCTCCTCACTGTTTGGAGTCTGCAGTACCCTTACCTCCTTTAGAGCCTTTATAAAACATTTTAAACTGTAGCCAGGAGAGCAGCAACAATCTCCACGATCTCTTTTTTGTCCACTTTGGCCTTAAGGAGGTCCGCGATCCTCTCACGATTCTTCTCCTCATGAATCATCGTGAATAGTGAGTGAAAACAATTTTTACAAACAATGCGCTCTACATAAACTGGTACTAACAAGAAGTTTTAGTTGTAAAAAATCGCTAAAGCTCGCCCCAGGGTAGACAGAGACAATTAAACTAATTTCTAAATTTGCTGGTATACTCAGTATATATATACATCCTGAAATTTTTTCGTAACTATTCTTCACATAAAATATTTTATGATTGAAATTTCAGTATTTATTTCAAATGTTTCTTAAGTACACGGTATTGTAGTAGATCAATCACTTTAGTAGTAGTTGAACGCATTTATTCGGTAGGATGTTCGCTTTGATACACATAAAAAATGTATATCAAAATGCATATCATATTCAGGCTTGTTGATCGGAGTTTTTTCTGATCGGCGATCAATAGCGATATAGCGATATTTGATCGCTGATCGGAGTATCGCAAAAGGTCCTGATCTTTATATCTTTTGATCGTAAGAAAATCACTAAAAAATAGCGATCCGATCAATTTGTATAAAATAACTAAAAAAGAAAAAATGTTTGTAATAATTTTTTGAGACAAACCCTACATTTCTTAAAACTTAACTACCTGTCACATGGACCAAAATCCATTCCAACAACTCATATTTGTTTAGAAAACACAAAATACTGACAGCCACTAATGGAAAAAGCCAGTGTGTGCTATTTGATATATTTTTGTCCTAAATTTACAGACAGGCGACTATGTAGAAGTCATTGTTTTGGAGCTCATAGGCTATGGGAAACATATATTCTGGCATCTCCTGTCTTAAAGTATGCAGACATATGTCAATTGTGGAGACAGAGTGTTGGAGCTCATAGGCTATGAGAAACAATCATTCTGATATTTTTGTCCTAAAATATACAGACAGGCGCCTAAGGAGAAGTCGTATTTGGAGCTCATAGGCTATGGGAAACAACCATTCCATTGCCATATAAAGATGAATGCTTATAAAGGTTTGACTGTATATTAGGGCTGGGACGGTAACCGCATTACCGCTATACCGCGGTACGTGACGCCTACCGCGGGTCTGAGCCGTCACCGTCATGACCGGCAAAAAAAAAAATTTGAAACATTGGCCTGTATATGTGGGGATGTTATATGTTGGTGGGGGTGGGGGGGGGGGGGGGGCGGGCGCGGTAAAACGAACTTCAAACAAACCTTTGATCAAAAGATGGAGCAAACCCGACCTTAGGATGTTGTGGAGCGCAATTAATTAACAGGTTTGCACATTTAAAAAGAATAAGCAAAGTGAACATGCTTTTTTAGCGACTAATATGAAGGCCGAAGTAGGCTAAACCAGGGAAGTATCTTATTATGTTTCATTAACAGACTTTGCACATTTATAAAGAGTAAGCTACCTCACATCTTTATTTGTAATTTGAACGGGCTTTTGTTTGTTTGTGTGTTTGTTACCATTTTCAGTGCAATATAGATGTTGAAGATCTTCTAGTTGTTGAATGTTGAAATGTAAGAAATGTTGAAGGAAAAAATATTCACTTTAAATGTTCCGTAAGTAATTTGCACTCGGGGAAGTATCTTATTATGTTTCATTAACAGACTTTGCACATTTAAAAAGAGTAAGCTACCTCGCATATTATTTATAATTTGGCTTTTGTCCGTTTGTGTGTTTGTTAACATTTTCAGTGCAATAGAGGTTGAAGTTCTTCTAGTTGTTGAATGTTGAAATTTAAGAAATGTTGAAGGAAAAAATATTCACTTTAAATGTTCCATGAGTAATTTGCACTTGTTTGTATTGAAGATAAATAAATAATGCATATTATTTAACCCTTGTCTTGCGCCGTGTTGTGTTGGGCGGGGGCGGGGGGGGGGGGGATAAATATAGCGGTATATCGCAAAACCGCGGGAATTTGTTGATTACCGACCGCGGTAAGAAAAAATCCAACCGGCACAGCCCTACGCGAGATAGGCTTTTTTAATGTACATATAACTCTCTACTATTAAATGATATGATTTAGTATGCCAAAATATTAAAGCGGTTAACCAAGCTTTCATTTGATATATTTTGTGTTCTAAAACTCGCTATACTTTAAGAGATATAAGCAAATACGTACTTCTCCCCAAAATGATCTTTTGATATGAGAATATACGATTACCATTGGTAACGGCAGTTAGTGTAATCTGGATAGGAAGAAAAAAAAAGTGAGTCAAAATACTCCCTCCCTTCTCTTTCTATCCAGGTAACACTAACAGATTACCAGATGGTAATCGTATATTCTCATATCAAAAGATCAATTTTTGGGGGAGAGTACGTATTTGCTTATATCTCTTAAAGTATAGCGATTTTTAGAACACCAAATATATCAAATGAAAGCTTGGTTAACCAGCTTTAATATTTTGGTATACTAAATCATGTCAATTTAATAAGTAGAGAGTTATATGTACATTAAAAAAGCCTATCTCGCGTACAAAATGACGCATATAATGGATTATAAATGCGTCAGAGACAAAGTAAAATTTTGAGAGGATACCTTGACGCAAATCTAAGAAACACATATGATTTATTTTTTTCATAATCGATTTCTTATAGGTCAATACAGGCTCTGAATCATATGATGTAAACTCAGATTGTACTGAATTCTGAATTGATAGAATGCAACCAAGGTCATTTTTGGATTTATCATCTAAAGTTTTACTAAACTTAAAAGTACTATTTTACTCTGAAGCGAACAAGTCATCTTCTACAGGCGAGTGAAGTTAATTGATACAAAAAAGCTATGAAATAAGCTAACAATACACACTCCCTTTCTTGCTTTGTTTTTACTGAAAACTTTGTTTTATTAAAAAACATCAAACATACGTCTGGTAGTAAATTAGATTTCCTTTAAATTAATAATTATTATTGAAGTCTGTAACGTCCACCATTTTGAAGAAATTTGCGGAAAAACTATATTTTTACTAAATTTTTAAACTTTGACCTCGTTGCGCGACCTCGTAATGTTGACCGATTTTGTTCAAACTTGTATGTCGTCTTTTTATCACCAAGAAACAGAAAATCCACAAAGTCGCTAACATTTCAAACATTTGAAAAATAAGAACACCCTAATGTATAATTATGACAATGATTATGATTATTATACGATATATGATTATTTATATGCTATTATAAAAAGTATTAAAACAGGAAGAAATAATTTAGTTAGTGTTTTTGTCTATATATGGTTCGATAGAATTGCATCTGTGTGGAAATAAAAAAGTATCTTAGCATTAAATTAGTCCCTCAAACCTAGGATCTTTCAATGAGGTAGACCAAAAATGACTATCCCCTCTTAGGGGATTCGAACCTACGCCCCCAACATTGATAGTTGAACACGCCTTAAAGCACACGGCTATCGCAATTCCAAAGTTAAAATTAATTCCTGGGCGATATTGAAGAACCGCTTTTCTATCTAACATAAACCTTTTACTTTTGACTCCCTTCGTCGAATAACATAACTACCGACAGAATATAGTTATTCTCTAGATGCAGCATATTTATCAGTCACATAAATTATCTCATTTCAGAAATAAGAGTCACAGCCCCCTTTTATAGAGTTGATGTGGTGAGAAATGAACTTTGTTAATAATTCTTTAGAATAAGGCATGGGAATAACAGATGGCTAAGGTTCACCATTCAAACTCGTATGAAATAAACGATGTGAATCCACAGAGATAAAAAGATATAGAGAGCTTCATCTGTATCTGTATGTTCAAACTAAACAAAGTATTTTGTACTACGTCATCGTAAGCTGATCATAGAGATAGATTATATCTCTATAATCAGCTTACGATGACATAGTTCAAATTACTTTGTTTATTTTGAACACACAGAATACAGCTGGAACGTTGTTTCTCTGCTATTGAAGGGAATCAGCTCTTTATATATCTATGTGTGAATCCCGTGAATTCCTTCAGCTTACGTATTGGAGTTTAGTTCTTTGGACGCCATCCTGAATAAAGAACATAATTTATTGTCTGAATGCTTTTTCTTCCTCTCACTCTCTCATTTTACTGTTGTTTGTATTATTATTGTTTATGTATGACTATGATTTTTGAAAAATATGAATGGCGGAGAAGGCCTCTTCAGCATCATGCCTTCTCCTCTATTGTATATATGTACTTTAAGGCAGTTTTGAGATATAGACATGTTCATAGAAGAAGACGCATTTCTTCTTCTCTTCTTATGGAAACTCATTTCATAGTCCAAAAAGGAAGAAAAATCTTGGCATTCCTCTGGTATGAGTATATGACCCTGAGCTAGTATTATTATTATTACTTTTATTATTATTATTATTAATATAATGTCTGCAGCCCGCAGAGTTAGAATAAGAGAAGAGGGTAGGTCAAAAAACTTTCACTCTCAAGAAGAAGGCATTCTGCCCGCCACATCACAGCAGTATTTGAGCATGAATATCTTCCTTAATTACTTATTTGCTATTTTTCTCTCTCTCTCTCTTTTGCATCCTCCTTAGAATTTACACTCAAAGCATCATCCATCACCACGATGCTGCGTCAAAAGGTTTTCTACCGGAAGACCCGCCGGGGTCGCATCATGAAGGTGGTCCGTGAACATTACCTTAGAGATGACATTAAATGTGGGGTTCCCTTCTGCAAGGACTGCTATGAGTCCTCATGGTCGATGAGGAGGAAATGGAGCAGCTAGTGGATGATCATGAGGGACCCCCCTCAAAAGCCAGGGAGGATCCCGATAATAAAATGAAAAATATGTTGTCGAATGAGCCCCTCCCGCGCAGAGGAAAGAATTCCCATCCAAGCATTTTCTATTAATTGATACGAATATTGCCTTGGAGCAAATGGATGTTTTGGAGTCCTGTCCAATGTCATTGTGCTTCAAACAGGTATAAGCAAGAAAAAGCGGCGTTAGAAAGGGTCATTATTGCGCACAATGCACCAAGGATTTCATTAAATCTATATGCTTAATAAAAGGAGTTAAATATCATAAGCAAAGGGTTTTTTGTGAGTTATCGAACTAGGGCGCTTAGAGAGGTTAGTTTTTGAGCTTTCAAGACACTTTTCTTTCCGTAAGAAACTATTTTTGAATGATGAAACGACAGATGAGGGAAACAAATCTATTATTATTATTTTTACTTTATTGACATTTTGGGTAATTACATATAAAAAATATATAAATATCATTTTATGATCCGACAAAGGTTCCGGGAGGTATCGAGCACTTGTTAAATATTGGTGAACCGAGAGCCAGATCGATACGGGACGTTTTGCTTCTGCAACACCACTTTCCTCAGGATTAATTTTTTTGCTATGATACAAGTTTTTCTAGCCTCTTATATATTTATGAAGCAATACTATTCCCAAAAATGGAAAATCCTTTTAATAAATAGGTATCCTTTATGTCATCATGTTATTTTTTTTCAATATAGAGTAAATATTTGTTCAAAACTGAATTGTATGATGACATTACTTTATGTTGTATGTTTCTCTACATCTTGAACTTGTCATGTAGACTCTTTAAAAGGTTGCCTTGAGATTTTGTGCTGACGTTAAAACAGTTGACCCATGGAAGTTGATAACATTTTAGGCATGAAGCAACAGACAAATATTCCTGTGCAAATTGCGTCAAACTTTTCATGTCATGAAAACTATTGTTATACAATTAAGCATTTGATTCGAATATCAGTCATATAATGTATCATCTAATGAATAATTATATGTTTAGTATTTTCATTATATAACTTTAGAAGTTATTATAAAATCTGCAGTTCATCATCGAAATGATTAAAAAGTAAATTCATTTAAAAAGACTAAATGCATTAATCAATTGCACTTAGCTCATGGATAAGAAGCTCTATTCATTGGTTTATTTTTAATGCACAAGATAAATAAATAGTGGCAATTTATCTCCACCAACATGATCTGAGTCCAGTTTGAATTTTTCTCTTTCTTGTTTTATTCGGCTCCTTAAGTTCTTGAGGAGGTAAAGCATCGCTCATCTCCCTATACAAGCGTCTGCAAGACCTCATCGGGGATCCCTCAAAGCACTTTTACTCCTTTGTGAATGAACACCACATGGATGTCTACATCCCCGGCACCCGGGGGTCCCCAAACGACCGTAACGATCGAGCCATCCGTGTCGCGAGCGAATGGTACGCCGAGCACCTCTTGAGCTCACGTATCGGCATCGTTCTCCTCTCCGACGATGCAGAGAACCGAGCCCGCTCCGAGGGAAAGAAGTTCAGGGCCTCTAGCCTCAAGTCCTACATTTCACTCCTTCAAGACCCCGTCATCATGGACAAATTAAGGCAGAAAGGTGAGAGCTTTTAGTGTATTCCTTCTTCTTCACTTTTCTATGAGTCTATGTAATTATGTATTCCTTCTAATCAAAAAAAGCTATGGGAAATAAGTAGAATAGTAATAATAATGTGTGAAGATCGACCTTGGGGAAAAGGTGCTTTAATTTCTCACATTTCATTAATTTTATATATACCTATATGTAGTGTTTCCTAGATATCCGACGACCTCCGTGGATCTAGAACAACAATATAAAATTAAATTAAATAAACCTGTCGATCCATCATATTTTCTTGGCTTCAGGACATACTAAAACATCAAGGAACATGCCTCAAACAACAAACAAGAATTAATAATAATACTTTGTGCATATGGCTTGACTTGAATGTCACGACCTGCTTCAATGTTTTTATTCTTTTCTTCTCCACGAACAATCAGTTTTTACGATGTTTTCTAATTTTTATGTGAGGAGGCGCATCCCTTGGATTAATGGCTATCATTAATGTGATGTAGGCATCGTGAGTTAATGACGTATATCCCTGAGAGGGACGGAGGGAGCCCTTTGGGATTCCATTTGTTATAATCACCTACTGTGTCCTTCTCCTGTATATTATTTTCCCCCTTTGTCACGAATAATAGGGATGGGTCCGAGAATCCACACTTGACCCATGGAAAATCCTCTTCCCTGAGCATTTATCCTTTAAGATATCATTTTGGGATTAAGGAGGGTCGCTTTCAAATGGGAAATTTTCATTTGAGCTCCACCAACTACTTGGAGGGATCCGTGTGATCCTGGAATCCATGGATAAGCCCGTTCTTATTCAAGGTAAGAAGTACTATGCTAAGATAAACGTATGGGATCCTATTTAAGTATAGTATATTTTATCATATGTATATGTCGCAGTAGAGATGGAGATCCGGTTGACTCTTCTAGTAGAGGTCACGGT
>CP045907.1:3876154-3916991 GCA_013387185.1 Caligus rogercresseyi | reverse complement strand
TTGTCAAATGCACACGGTAAGAATATCGTTTTTACCTTTGTAAAAGAGGCTAAGGCTTTATACATGCATGAATTGTATGATTGGAGCTTGTAAAAACAAGCAGACACCAAAGTATTTTGTATTATTAGACGTTTGGTCATATAATAATCGATATGATTTGGTAAGAATATTAGCTTTTTAAACAAGCTAAAAGACAAGTATTTTTCTACATATCTTCGAGTATAGTACCTGTCAATATGACAAGGTATATTAAAAAACATCGATATCAGCTTATAAAACAAGCTCAAAATCCGACTTCCTTAAAGCTAAATATGCCATATGCCTCCTTAGTGAAAAAAAATATTAATTTAAGTCCCCGAAGTTTGTAAATTAGACTCATTAGATAAATAAAATACAAAGAACTAGCTATCTATAAATAAATTATGGCATAAAAATCAGTGGCAAACTTAGATTCTGCCAAGTAATTCTTCATAACTATCATCGATCTATTATTTTAGTTAGTAAAATGGGACAATATGTTGTTCTATAAAGGTATATAGTTTGATTTAACACCAATATTAAGAAATTAATTAAACATTATAGCATTCATTGCATTCAACTACAACTATTTGGTCTTAATCTCTGTACGGGACTACAACCCTCGACATACAGAGTTGTCTTTGTTACGATGACAATTTGTCCTCCAAATAAGAAGTATCGTGAGTAATTATAATACTGTCAATATGAACTCACACTGACAACCCTAAAACGTGAACTATGTTCTACAATGTTCATTCATGTTATTTATTTTAACGCAACTGTCAAGAGTATTTTTATTTATTATAGTTGTCTGTATTTTAGTGTAGTTATTTTTTACACTGTCTTATAATATTTGATAGCCGAATAAAAAAATTCATAACCGTAAAAAAAACGTGAAAAGTGTATTATTAATAAATTATTTAAGTCGTAGGCTCATTCACTGACTTATATATTTTATTAATCCTATCACATAAAGTCGGATGTTGTTGACACATTGCGCATTATAATTAAGCATCATTATAATTGCAAATACAACTAATTCTCAATTGTTCCTTAGTTACATCACTCCTATACATTTATTTACTAATGAGAAGGAACTGCATTCAAACTTTAAGCACTGAAATAATATACTTATTTAGTGTAAATATTATTATGAACTAATTTAGTGTAATCTTAAATCACATGAGTAAGAAAATAATTAAAAACTATTATAATATATAATATTAAAGCCTCTAAGTAGATTGTTTTTGTGTGATTGAATACATCAAATATAAATTCTTTCATTTTTAGAAAAAGCTAACTGATTAATTAAACGCTTTTAGCTGTTATATACCTGTGTATATATATATATAATAGTAAACCCTCGATATAACGACCCTCTGTATAACAAACTTCGGATACAACGAACCTCCTGGAGGTGGTCGAACAAGCCTCAGATATAACGAACTAAAGTTCGTTATATCTGAGGATACCGAACTTCCTGGAGCTGGTCGAACAAGCCTCAGATATAACGAACTTAAGTTCGTTATAACTGAGGCTACCGAACCTTTGTGTTCATGACCGAACAAGCCTCAGTTATAACGAACCTAAGTTCGTTATATTTGAGGCTACCGAACCTTTTTTGTCCATGACCGAACAAGCCCCGAATATAGCGAACCTAAGTTTGTTATATTTAAGGCAACCGAACCCGAATTATGAGCTGCTGCGGATCATGCGGTTTGAACTCATGCGTGAGGTGCAGCAGAGGAAGACGCAGAACGAAGATCTCTGACTTCTTCAAGGCTGGCCCCTCCCCAGCCGATAAGAGGTCTGGGACAGAGTCTGAGACCAGCAGTGTGTCTGTGACTTCGACCTCCCCCACTAATCTGCCAAATGTGTCCAGTGGCAGTTCTTCGTCACTCTTGCAAGATATACTTTACACTCCAGAGCCCCCCTTTAACGAACTTTCGGATATAATGACCCTGCACTCCCCCATATAGTTCGTTATATCGAGGGTTTACTGTATATATATATAAAGACGTCAAATGATTGTTTAGAGTCAATTGATTCAGATAGAAGCTGCTTTTAAGTGAAGGTAGGCATGGATCTAGTGAAATAGAGCCTTTAAAATTCTTTGATATACTAGGTGCTGTGTTGGATGTCTAGATGGCACATATCTTTATTATTCTCACAGAGAAAAGTAAAGAAATAATATATAAAATTAGGCGTAATTACTTTTTTGAAGTTCCTATATAAAATGTATTTATTTTTCATTTATACAACATAAATGGCTTTAAGGAATGATGTTTGCATACGTCAAAATCAATATTATTTCTTTTTAATACGGAGAATGATATGGAAATAAGACTTTGTTGATCTTCGTAAATAGCAATTCAGTTATTCAAGGAACACTGGTATTTCGTCAACATTTTCTTTGAGGAAAAACGCATTCCTTTGGAGTGCCAACGTAAGTGACGGAATTCTATAAGAATATCCAAAGGTTTTTGATTATAGTGTTAATTTAGAGAGAATGCAATTGTTTTTATGTATTCAACGTCATTCCAATACCACTTTTTTTGGTGTCATATCATATTCCACAATTAGAGAACTGTACAGCTCGGCTTCTTGTGACATGAAGTATCGACTTAATGAATCGACTATGATATGCATATGAATGATTATAATGCATACAAACGTTCGTCTTAGGCTTAGCAGCAGGTTTTAAGCCTAGTGGACTCCTTCCTTCTGGGGATTAGACGACTTACACAAGGTAGAGTGCCGCCTTTTGCCAAATGGGTCTGTTCTCAACGAGACCCGAGAACTTTTGCACAAAGTCCAGGAACATACAACAGAAGGGGGCCTCCACCAGGATGACAAGGAAGCCAGCGCAGATCTGCCAGATCCCAGCCACGATACAGAGCGGACTCAGGGTCAGAACCACCATCAAACCAAAGAGCATGGCGGCTGAAAGATGAAATCCCCGAGTTATGATTCACGGTGATACGTCAATATAATTGAAGAAAGGTATCTTACCTATTCCAGCTGCGATTCCAATGCCCTTGGATCCATATTTGAGCCACCAAGGCGTTCCATCTGAGGAGGCACTTCCACTTCCACCGCTTGGATCCATCTTACTAAAGAAGTTCTGCATCTTTTTTGACGTTTTAGGTAGGAGGAGGAGGTAGAAATAGAAGGATTCCCAGTCCTGGTAACTGCTGCTTAGATGACGAAGAAATTCAGACGAGTGCGAGATTCCTACTATCTTCACTCTCTCTCCCTCTCTCTGTCTACCTGAGGCACCTCTTGTCATCATCACAAGATTAAGTTATGACACACAGCGACCCCTAGGGAGAAGAAAGTACAAAGATACCATATTCACCATTTCATGAAATACATACATACATATGATGATGAGACGTCTATGCAAATGTTTATTGACATATTGATATATGCGTGAGATGACGTCATGAGTACACATGAAAGCAGAGAAATACAGCTTTAAACAATGGTATGTAGTCAAAGAACCTATATTATATAAGCGTAAGTTACATTAGCGTTTGATTAACTAAGCTATATAATTAAACTATACACCAATTTATATTATTATTATTATTCAAAATGATGCACAAAATCAGGATATACTTGCCTTAAAATGCTTGTAAAACAATAACGCATTGGACTTTATTGATTTATTAAAAGAATCAATGTTTCTTATCAAAGAAGTCAAAATATACTTTTTTTATTTGCTTACATTTGGATAGATGACGTCATAACGGCCTGAATTGTCATCTTCATTGATCGATCTTTGCACTCATATTCATAAGCCTTCATCCAATCCCTTCCTCTCCACACATCGGATTCAAAATCCTCTGGAGCTTCTCAATGGCCTCCATTTTCCATAAAAGTATGTCCTTCGAGCATATTTGTGGCTAATAATATTTTACCGGCTATATAATGATGGTTGGGCCTTGACGTCACTCTTATCATGAAAGATGACGTCAGTGTATTATAATTTTAAAATGCATTTCGTTTGTCTCCTATTATTATTATTCTTATGTTTGTTATTATGAGTGGTGTGTGTGATCCGTTGTGATTTTACCTGGGCGCAAGTATCATTATTCATTAATAATAATAATAATAAATTTAGTTATTGGGTATAATATGGATGGATGAGGCATGGATTCGTCCTATTTGGGGGTATTTTTCCTTCTATCGTTGTCCTTGTGTGAGGATCAGGGTGGCTCTACGTTGGATCTTTTGAGCCGCCTGCATCATCGAGGGATTCCCTCTTCACCCCCCTCAGCCTCCTTTCCCCTCTTTTCCATACTGAGCAAAACCTCCTACACGACCTCCACCACAAATGCCCCGATTCCCTCCAGGTCTCCTGAGCATCCCGCACACATCCCGCCCAGCAATACCCCTCTTGAGCCCCCATTTCCCCTTAACACCACCACAGCCCGCTCGGAAGAAGAAACATCCCGGGGAGGGATCATCTTCCTTGGACTGAATCGTACAGAGCTCGCAGTCTCCGCTGGAGCCCTACTCCTACTATTCCTCTCATCATTCCTGGTTCTCCTCGCATATTTCCTCTGCAAGAGTCACTTCTCAAGGAGAAACATTTACACGACCATGGATGAACAGGACTTCCCCAGTGGAAGCTCACACTTCACGCATCCAGGACCTCCAGTCATACTGGAGCATGAACACCTCTCTATGCCAAAGAGAAAAGGACTCTAAAGGAGAAAGGAGGGCGGCCTCTTGATTCATTATTTTTAATAATATATCTACTGTGATCCCCATAGCTTACAACAAACAAACAAAAAGACATACAATTTATAATTAGAAAGAAGTATTTTTTACCTTTATTAATATATATATATCATGACATAGCTATTATATAATATCATTTAGTGTTTTTTTTTAATTTTCAATAATAATAAAAAGTGTTATATTAATTAAGAGGCTTCACTTTTTTCACTGTGTGCTTTCCCCTCGAAGAAGACTTGCAATAAATAACATTAGTCCACAAAGAGCCTTTGCTTCACATCCGATACGCCCAAGTCCTTTTTTCCAATGGATGAGACCTTCATCACCATGAAGGGACTCGCGGGATTGGTCTTGACGGACGTGGAGAGAACGGCTTGGCGTAGATACTCATTGGATCTTGTAGAGTCAAATCTCTGACGTCTGAAGAAAGTGTAATACAATCAGGCATATTAATTAACAACATTGGGTTTATTTATGTTATATCTGGTAGGTTTAAAAATGGCGACTATAAAGAAGAACTATAATATGATGATAACTACTAATATAACTGCATATGAAAGAAGAAGAAAAAGGGGACTATCCTTTATTTTGAAATATGTGGGTTAGTGCAAAATTGAGGGACTTGGCTGTCCATATCTTTTGGAAGTAGTAAAGAGAGGAAAGTGACCTTTGATGTTGGGTGAGCCGGGAGGACTGGAGGGTCGAAGGGGGCTCTTGATGTTAAAGAATCCGCCTTGGAAGCTTCTGAAGGGGGCCACCACGGTCCTTCCTCCTTCTTTACACGGAATGTCCAAGATACAGCTCTGGGAGTTGCTTTGGCTCATCTCACGCTTTCGGGCGGCCTTAAAGGCCTTCAAATCCCTACTGCTTACGGCTTTTGTCAGTTTGGGGCGTCGGGAGGGTATTTTATTAACCGCCGTGACTACAGTCTTGGATGATGAAAGCTCTTCCTCGTCAATAAACAATTCACCTCGTTCTATACTCTCAAGATATTGGAACTTATCACGGATTCCGGATATTTGAACGTGAACCATTTCCCAAAAACCCTAGAGCAGAAGGAACAAAATATTGAAGAAATATATTCTTATTACAAATGACTATTAAAAAATGCCCCTTGATATAAGAATAATGACTAAGATATAAAACTCCATTAATTATAAGCTGACCAAAGGTTCTCTGTGAGTGATATAAATCAAATAGCCTAAAAGGCTTCTAAAATCTTAAATCTAACTTTTTATGATATCACACTTGAGGTTCAATCTGTAAGTGTAATTTATCATAAGCACGTTTAAAATACTAACGAAATAAAATGCTCTGATTTATATTAACACTTCAATGTCAATTGAAAGTGATAGCTGCACTATTTATATGTTTGAGCATCAATACATAAACGTTGTTGATATCTATTATGTAATCTTCCAATTAGTTCCATGCAATACAAGTCCCGATGTAAACTTATGTGAAGTGACATAAATTTATGATTAAAAATGATTTTATAATTATTTTTATAGATTTAAACAGCATTTTCCATCTACATTAGCTCACTGGTTTAAATCTCATAATTGAAGGCTCAGTGGGTTCGTTGAAGGGATGTATATTTGATTCTATAAGTAAATTTAAATCAATTAAATCATAGAATAACATAAAACATTAAATTATTGAATGAAAGACCCATCCATTTAAGGGAGTCCAAATACTTAAACGGATGATATTCTATTATAATTTTTTTTAAATCATGAAAACAATTACATTGGCCTGAGTGTCGTAATAGATGTCATTTTTTTATCCTAGATCTTCTACTAGATGAACAGTTAAATCGAAATTAGTTCGATAAATATTGTATTAGATTCTCCCAAATTATCCTAATTGTAGACATAAATGTTTATAAGTTTATCATAGATTTCAATGGATCATGGATTTTTATCATTTTTTATGCACCACATCACGTCAAACATGTTATCAGGAAAAGGCTAAAAAAACAAGAATCAATGCTGCATTTTGTAAGAATGTAAGAGTTGGAATATTGAGTATTCTAATTCACTTAATGAGTATTAGATCTTATCTTTCTAATTCGAGGTGTTACGGTAATGAGGGGAAACAGAACCTTAAATGTATAGCTACGCTACTTATAAAGTAGGACATATATTCAATAAGCTGAGTTAATGTTTATAATTATTTTAAACTTTTTGTCTGAATTATACGAAATCTACTCAGTTTAACGTGTGAATTGGTCAATCGAAAATCAAAATATATGAAGCATAGCACACCTAAATCTGATGCTACATAAGTAAGACTAACTCTAATAGAGTAAACGACAACCTCCAAGTAGCCTATATTCAGTTGGATTACGAATAGTACCTCACTCCTATGTTTACGTCTTCATACCTGCAAGTCTAGTAGCGTTGTTTCTTTTTCCCCGCGACCAAAACTCACAGTTATCTACGAGGCTCTTAAACTGTGTGAGCCTTCCTCGCTCATTCGTCAGGATCCGAGCCTGTCCAACGACGGTACGTATCTGTCCACACATGTTTTCATCAAAATTGTCTCCTATGGACAGCTTTTTCTCCCAGGAGGAGCACAGATCCTCCATTTGGATCTGAGTTTCCGCGATGAGTCCACGGAAATAATGAACACTTATTCCAGAGTCTAAATCAAATAAGGAGAATATATATTTAGCTAGAAACTCACTCTCGGAATCCCACAAAGTCTCACCACCGTTCATCCCGCTAATGCTTATATATATTTCCAAACTTAAATTTTGATGATGTAGTAACCTTTAGGATGATTCCTTTACTCCTTAAGCATCGCCTCCTCCTTTGAGTAGATTCTTCCAGCAGGAGTTACTACTCTTTGCCTTCCAAGAGATATATTAATATCTAAAGCCTCACGAGATCAAAATAATAATGTTTTTAACCGGAATTTAAAGGGATTTAAGTTCTAAGAAGTATAAAGTACATGAAGTTATAAGCGAGAATGTATTAAATCTTTAAAAGCATATTTAATTTCATGGAAAAACTTGAAATATATAAATTAATATTATTGATTGATTGGTTCGATTCATAATGATGTTGCACTCAAAGAAGAAAAATTGAAAGAAATTTGGAGCACTTATAAAATGAGCTTTTTAATTGATATATTGAATAGTTGAAAATTTAAATTATGATGAAAATAATCTTGTTTATGATATTATAATTTGTAATCGACTTTATGGATATGAACACATTAAAAGCTGGACATATGCGACTAAAATATATAAAGAAACATTTTTTATAAGATTATTACATACCATTCAATCAATATGTACCTCTTTGCCAAAGAACAGATAATACAAAAATGTTATAGGAGTCTAATTGTACTCATTTAACCTAATACATACACAAATGTAGCAGAGATGGTCTGACGTTACAAAAGCAAGGCTTGAACATGTTTATACCTATAAAGAACCTCGGAACAGTCTAACAGTAATAATATAAATCTGAACTCATAACGCTTTTTTGTGGAAATTGTTTGTGTTCAAAATGAAACCACTCTATCAACAAGAAAAACACCGTTTTACAATCAAATAAACCCTTGGTTGGGAAGATAGGTGTCATGATATAAACAATTATCTCGATATATACCTATATATATAATGATATTTCCTTATATCCTCAGCAGGTTAGACAACAAGTTGTAATAAAGATGAATTTGTGAAGATTTTAAGATAGATATTCATATTACCAGGGGTGAGACGAAACGTCAACCGGTAAAAAATTCAACGCCAGTACAATTCAAAATGCAGAGGTCTATCAAGAACTTATAAGCTCTTTCACCTCCGAATAAATCAAAATATAGTAACTTTAATAAAGAACACATCTCAACTACCTTGAAACGCATGATGACTTAATTTCTTTATTGGCGACTGTTATGTATTCCCCCTCATTTTCTTTCAACCAATCACGCTCTAGGAGCCCCAGTGTTGTATCCTATATTATATATTTTCCTATACAATGCTGTTGACATTTGTGAAAATGAATTTGCTTGAGCATTTATAGAGGTAAGTAGGTCTTTTGGATCACTTGTATATGATTACTTTGTCATTATGACAAAAAAAAGAAGACAAATTTACAAGAAGCCCTAGAAATCACATTCTCCTGTTCATATAACAAATTGTAGTCGTGATGAAGCAAATTTAGGCTCTGTGGACTACTTTCTATTCGAGAGCAGGCTTACATATATAAACAAAATAGTGTATAATGTTAGGGGCAACTGTCAAATTTCCAAGATTATCCAAATAATTATTTGCCTTTACTACGATGTAGGTAAATATTTATGTTACATTCTATAAAAAACTGATTCTGGAGCGGTACTTTAATACCTAAGTATCGAATAAGGTAATAATATATGTATATCTCCTGATCTTATTTCATAATAGTAGAAATTAACAAAGTTTTACTGAATCAAGTTCTATTCCATAAGTAGCACAGATATACATTGGTAATCCAATTCTTCAATCAATAACCAGTTCATAAAATTGGAAAGTGCATCTTTCCTATGAATATGAATCGCATTACTTACATTACGCTTTACCAGACAGAACTTGGCGCCAAAATTTAAATACAAGGATTCCCCCCCAAAAAAACTTTAAAGGTCCTCAACACAAATAGGTTGCGAGAGTTCCCACTTTTTCAAAATTCCGAAGAATTGTGACGTCACTCTTTTCCCTTCATTTATTATGGTGTGAGATATTTATTATTATTATTATTATCAATTATCCCTGTCTGTCTCTCTCTGAGGGAGATGTCGGGTAACTACTATTTCGTCATCGTGGGTCATCAGGACAACCCCATATTTGAGATGGAGTTCTCCCCGGGCTCAAGCAAGGAGCCCCGCTCCAAGGAGGACCATCGACACTTGAATCAATTCATTGCCCATGCAGCCCTGGATCTCATTGATGAGTACATGATCAAACACCTAACATGTATCTGAAGGTCGTGGACAAGTTCAATGAGTGGTGAGATACACTGCAGGAAATGTAGATTACTTAGGGGAAAGGTTCATTACTCTACGGGTGTAGGTATAAAGAAGAAAATAATTTTACTTAATAAATATGAATAAAACATGTTATTTTATCATACATACCTAGACCCATATGAGCTGTAAGACTCCATTTATGTACTTTGATTGGTTTAGACACGGGTATGCATTTAATAGCGACACTAAAATACCCTAAAAAAGTATTAAAAAAGCTTTAAAACGTTTAACAATTAGTTAGCTCTAGTTTATATTTAGCGATGCTCCTCTAAGTTTTTTTTGGCTTTTTTAAGAGAGCGTTTTTATTCATGAGCGACTAAATTATTTTTTTATATTTTTAAAGACTATTTTTGATTGATCTGGACATTATGTATCTTATAAAAGGATTTGTTTCTTTTTCTACTCAGGTAGAGATCTAATTCCAACGTACGGACATAACACTTTTTCTACAAAAGTATAAAAAGAACTTTCTACAGAATTCTACTTCCAACGCATACTGAAAGGCTTGTAGTTATTATCATATAGCTCTAAGCTTAAAAAGAGGCCTTGGTTTATTAAACTAAAATTCAAATAAATTCAGGTCTTCTTCTTCAAGCAAATGTTCAAAACTTTGCACTTTTAGGCGATTGTATTTGCTGTTATACATACCAATTGTGTCTAGTTTTTTTATGGCGAACTAAATAGTTCATGAAATTTACAACTCCACAAATGATAGCTATGTCTGTGTTATTGAACTAGAATACAATGAGTATGTCTTGATACACTGAAATAGCCGTCCTCCAGAGCTAAAGTAGATCCCAGCCATCATAGAAGTTTCAACCATAGAGATTGTCGAATCAACAATTGATGGCGCTGAATATTGAGGTTAGCTCTCCATTGTTGGAGAAAGAAAGGATAGGATCCAAGTGTACGAATTGAGTCTTGGATCTAAGGCAGAATCAAATACACGACCTTTGCTCACTCCCTAGAACACACAACCGCTTTAACCCTTTTGAGGTCTCATTCTACCTCGGGAAGAGGCTAAACAGATAGTAACCAATGTTACAATCATGGATAGTTATAGTTTCGAAGCAACGATTGGTTGGGCTGAAACTCAGGGTATATGTTAGTTGGGGAAAGACAGGTACACAAAGAACTAAAGAAGGAGTGAACTTCATATTTCAATCATGCAATTTGGAAAAACTAATGGACATCATTGCAATCCCTATTTGATGAGGAAAAAATATTTAGATAATTGAAGTCTCACTCTTTCTTTAGTTACTTCTGTTCCTGCCTTTCCCCCAACTATGAAGAGCGCACCTCGAATTTCATCGCTGCTACCAATCATTCCTTCGGTAAATACAGCTAATGTCAATCACTAAGATATCCAAATAATGAGTTTATTATATTAAAAGTGTGAAAAAAAAGCTCAAAATAAATTCATTATAATTTAAACTACTGAAAATAGAAACTATAAATCAAACTTATCTATACAAGTTTGACCTCAGAAGTAAACATGGCAATAAAAAAAACCCTGAAATATGTAGAAAAAATGAATCCATTTAAGAATAGCTATGTTAGAAAAACACAAATGAAGATTATAGTTCAATAAAAGGAACGTTAGTTCAATGGAAGCCTGCTTGACTCTTAGTTCGACTCCTTCCGAGCGGGAAGAGTCAATTTGATCAAGCTCATTGAAAAGAGATTCAATTGAGTCATTTTAAATTTTGGTTGTTTGCATTGAACGGATTGGGCAATGCTCATGAAATACAGTCAAGCCTCTGTTAGTAGTCACTCGCCGAAAGCGGCTACTCATTTCTTACTCCGCAAGATAAAATTAAGTACTAAAACTTTCTGTAAATAGCGGTCACCTGTCTATAACAGGTTCCTTTGAATGTCCGCTAATGACTCGTTCGACTGCGTACCATGATTTTCATAAACAAAAATATTATTTGGTCGTCATCATTTATTCAAAATAAAACGACGTCGTCAAATCGTCGATTTGATGAAGTTAAGGCATGGAAAGAAGAAAAAAAACATACTCATGTATGCGGCCCATGAGGATATTATCGTGTTAGGAAGATTATTTGAATGTACTAAATCCAAGAACCGAAATTATGAAGAGAATACTTTTTGTATAAAAAAGATAAATTATTAGAATATCTAATGTGATTTAAAAGTGATCTTTGTGCTATTTTCTTTCCGTTGAAGCGCACATAAATATTCTATCATTTCAAAAGTATTCTTAATGCGAAGCTAAGAGGCAGACTTAAAAAATTGTAGGCTAACCGCTATATCTAAAGTATGGAGAATAATGAATATATACTTATTAATTTCTGTCAAGGCCTCTGCTATACATTTTAAATCTGTATAACGAGCTAACAATTAGCTCTGAGAGACAGACATATAAATTATAGCACCGTTACGCATCAAATATGACTTTCATACATATTATTAATTAATGTCTAGTAGTTTATGGGTTCGTTAATTGACAGTTTTTTCTATAACATACGTTAAACTTTGATATATATTTATATCGCGACAAATAAGTTGTATTTTTGCTTCCTAAGCAAATATTCTATTGTAATTAAATGATTTCTTTTAAATAGAAATCAGTATAATAAAAAGATATTATATTCACATATCAGCTTAGTCAATGTCTATTATTTAATGGGGGGGGGGGGGTTAGTTCTCGGTTTCTTCAGGATGTATTTACAATTCAACGTATTTAAATTGAGGCAAATAAGAAAAAAAAATAACATACATATATATATATATTTATATGTCATAATAAAGACTTCTACCAGACTACCAGATTAAGTGGATAAGGACAATCTAGGAGCTAAGTAAACCAAAAGAACCCCAATGGATACGCAAATAAATCGGATGCAATTCTAAACCATAACTCATTATAATAATTGGGGGCGCAGGTTCGAATCCGAGGGGATGGTCATTTTTGGTCTACCTCATTGATATATATCCGCTATAACATTATGCACATAAACTATGTTAATGTCTAATATAAACTATGTACAAAGTTTTCTCCACGTAAGTTCTGTATTTTGTTGTGTACCGAGATACAAAAAAAAAACAATTTATTCTATTCATATTCACACATCAGTTTCACAAAAAAGTTTAAAACATGATAAAATCACAAACAAAATACTGATATTGCTGAACAAGAGATCATTTAAAATAAGGCAAACACCAGGACACTTACAATTTTCATTTAAGGGCATTTCTTACAAAATAAGGGGGGGGGGGGGGGCTCATCAATTAATTTGTTAGTAAGAAATCACCTAAATTGGAAGATAAGGATGTGGAATTTCAATTTGTACAAAATGATTTTTTTTTTGCCTAATTGGTTCGATAGAATTGCATCCGACAATAGTATAAATAAGTATTATAGCATTCAAGTTAGAACCTAGGATCTTATCAATGAGGTAGACCAAAATGGTCTCTCGGGAGTATTCGAACCTGTGCCCCCAAACATTGAGAGTTGAGTACGCCTTAACGTCCACGGCTATTGCACTCCTTAAAGTAAAGGATTTTTATTTAAAAAATCATATCCTCTTCGTGTGGACCTACATATTTAAAAGCAAAGTTTTGAGGCCTTGGCAATACAAATATAGACTGAGTAAACTTATATCCCTCGTTGCCACACATCAGATAAAAATGGTCGAGCGTGTTTCCTATGGTTTTTGTAAAAGAAACCACCGTCTTCCTTCTATTGTTCTGCCGTGTATGCTGCTTCCTATGTATATAAAATATTGGTATTCAAGACATACGCAAACATTGAATATGTCAGAAGGAGTGACATATTTTTCTTTAAATACCTATTTTTTAAATAAGAAATCATTCTAATAAAAGCTTCAATTGTTTCTCCTGCTTAGGTACGTCTCAGGCTTCGTAACGGCGGGCCGCATGCGCTTCGTGATGCTCCATGACGTCAAGAATGAAGACGGTATCAAGAGTTTCTTCTCCGAGATGTACGAACCTACATTAAATGGTCCATGAACCCTTTTATCCCATCAACTCTCAATCAAGTCTCAGAGCTTTGAGCGGAAGGCGGGGCTCTATGGACGGAAGTATCTCACGTCATAAGGATCCCTCCGCCACCCGATAACACATTTAATGCCATGTTCATTCTGCCTTCTATAGAAACCATTATTAAAATATAAACACAAGAGTATGTATATATATGTGTGTGTGTGTAATAGTAGTCTATAATTGAGGAGTTCATGGTGATCATCATAGGTAAGAGGTAGTATTATGTCATGGATACGCTCTTTCTCTACTGTTATTTTATTACGTTTCTGTCTCTCACTCCATTTAGAAGCTTTCTCAGTGGAGTAGTTATTATGAGTGTAGAGAGAAGGAAGAAGAAATGGTGAATGAGGGTGATAAAAGAATAATAATAAGACAGCATTATATGATCAACTACGAGACAAGAACCTGCTTTCTCTCCTTCATCTAAAGAAAGCCTCTTGGATCCTTCATTCCTTCCCTTTTCTTCCTTCCTTCTTATATGCCTTCAACAACCAAGCCCATGATGATTGACCTTGACAAATGAATGGTCCTTATTACGTCATAGCTGATGACGTCATCGTGCAGCCGTGAATACCCCCCTCCCTCTCTCTCTTTCTAACTTGTTGCTGAGGGGGAGTCATTATCATCATCGTCTCTAAGGACACCCACGCATGGCTCCCTACAGGAGGAGCAATCCCTCCTCCACAATACCGGTTCAAGCACCGCATGAGAAGGAGCGAGAGGTTGGCTCTAGACATGACCCAATCCGTCCCTTACCATTATTAACATTAAATATTTTATGAAGACGACTCCTTGACGAAATTCTAATAGATATAAATGCTGGCTCGTCTGTCAAAAATAAAAAGTACCTGCCTGCTTGCTTGAACCCCCTCTATGAAGCCGGAAAAGAAGGGGAAGGCAGGCAGGAGGCTGATAATGGTGGGCCCGCGTTCTACTTCTTCTCCCAATGTCATTTGCAGGAGGGAAGGGAGAAAAGAAGGGGGGGGGGGCCTTGAAGATCTCAGGGACTCCCTTCATATTTTATTATTGGATTTGCTTCATATGTCTAAATATGCATTAAGTCGCCAAGACACGGAATATGTTTTTGTATAAATAACAAATATAAGAGTCATATGGAGGTGATGATCCCCATGGAGAATTCATGGAGATCCTTCTTCTTCTTCTCAAGTGTGGGAAGAGATAGATAAAGGCTGAGATGGGCAGAGAACAGGGAGAGAGAGAGAAGAGCTTGATTTATAGATCCAGGTTGGGCGTGCGCTTATCTCAGCCCCAGCCGTTGTTTGGCTGTTTTGGCTCCGCATTCTTGTTTGTAGAGAGAGAGAGAGAGCAGTAATTAATTGAGAGTGTGTTTAAAGGAGA
Source organism: Caligus rogercresseyi (assembly GCA_013387185.1). NCBI lineage: Eukaryota > Metazoa > Arthropoda > Copepoda > Siphonostomatoida > Caligidae > Caligus > Caligus rogercresseyi. The sequence goes on along the minus strand of CP045907.1, from coordinate 3,901,826 downwards.
AAAAGAGAGAGAGAGAGAGAGAGCGATTTCGTCCCTCGTCGTCGTCGTAGAAGAACAGTAGAAGGCGACGACAGCGAGTCAGAAGAAGGGAGCTATTTCCGTAAGAATGGCTGAGAATGGGGTCACGTCTACATGTCTTACTCTTCTTCTCTTTATTATTCATCTTACCACTGGATCTATGAGAGACTTGAGAGTCCAAGAATAAAGAATCCCTTCCATTCTTCCTTCCTTCCTCCCTTGGAGAGGACGACACGTATTTATTGTAGAGAATAAGAGTATCATCCACATACCTACATATATAATAATAATTAAAGTGCTAAGTGTGTTGATTCCAAGAAGAAGAAAAAAAGACAATCATATACATATTTACTCATCCTCATCGGACATAACATTTGAGGTTGTGAAAGTGTTTATTTAGCATTTGTTCATTCGTTCCTTGATCTCTGCTTGATCCCGTGTCTCTCCATGGATGATTAGGGTATTGATGTGAGTGGTGTGTGTGATTGGATTCGAGTTTCAGAGTAGCGTGATGCAGGGAAGAAGTCCCTTTGCGTCCTCTGTCCTTCCTCATGATGGAGAGCTCTACTTCTTCGAGTGGACGAGGGAATCATAGCAGTACACGCACCTGGCGACCCTCCAGTGGACCCGTTCTTCCGGATCTCTCCTTGGGGAGGAGGGCATCTATATTATCTCTCCTCTGCCTCCTGTCTCCAGCAGCAGCAGCAAGCTTCCCGTGGAGACGAAGGCCTGCAGCGTCAAGCTGGTGGACATATCCCTCTCTTCTTCCTCCGTCTCTGAGGGCAGCTCCCCTCCTCCAGCAAGACAGTTGAGGCACCCAAGAGTACCAGTAGCAATAATAGCAGTAGCAGCAATCGCCGCCGCAGTTCCCCCGAGGAGGTCAACAGCCTCCGATGCTCCAAGTGCCGTGAGGTCTTTTCCAAGGAGGCCAAGCGGCTTCACACCTGCAACTCCATCCTGGACCAGCATTTCCTCATCGAGTCTGGGGATCGACTGCGACCCGAGGCGGCCAGAGTGACGACGACGGCTTCCCCAGAGGGATTCACGGGGAAGATCCGCATCAAGGTGGGCGGACATCCAGCGGCGGCTCTGGCATCGCCCCCTGAAGAGAAGAAGAGCTAGCGGAGGAAGAGCCCCCAAAGGAGGGCCTTGCCTACGCCTTTCGACCCTCATATTCACCCAGCAGTCGCCTAGAGGGAAACAACACGGCCACCATTGCGGACAAAGGTAAGCTCATCATCAAGCATGGCCTTGAATCAGAAGGATGATAGAATACCAGTGAGAGAAAAGCCTTTCCGGCTTTAAATGAAAAGGAGCTTCTTCTTCTTCTTTTGACTATGACATTAACGGGTGTGTGTGTGTGTGTTTCTAAGGCAATTTGTTGCTGAGAAACATATCATTTTCTCAGGTTTTGACAGAGAGAGAGAGCGAGAGCTTATTTACTCTCTTTACCACACTTGATGATGACGAAAGATTCAATAATAATAATAATTTAAAAGTCCCTTTTTCGTCCCTAAAAGACCTTATTATTACAACTTCTTTTGCTGCTGCTTATTATTATGTCAGAAGTCCGCTCCTGCAATCATTATCTTCATTTAATCATCGTAGGCCTGCTGCTACTCGCACGCCCTTTAATAAAATTTAAAATCCTTTCTGCTGCTCCTCCTCTTACAAGATGAGAAGAAGAAGAATTAAGCATTTTCTTCATACATACTATGAACTATAGAGAAAAAGACTTGACTTACGTCATCTCTCTCTCTCTCTTTTTCTATTGCAAGGATGAATAATAGTAGATGTAGATGTAGTATAGGCTTCCTTCATCTAATTGAAGGACCTGTTGTCTTTGCTTAGTAGTTGTCAATCTCTATATTTTTTTGGCAAGGAGAGGCTCATACGAAGGAGCAGGAGGAAGACAGAATATCTAACTCTATGATTTCTCCGCTTCCCCCTTCGGCCTTTCTCCTTCTTAAGTCAACATCTCTTCTTCTTCTAAACAGCTCCTACGTCTGCACATTGTTGACTCTCTCTCTCTATAACTACTACTACTACATGCGGTTCATAAATCATGTCTTGACTTCTACTCCTGCTGCTACTGCTTTACTGAAGAGTATTACTGCTGCTGCTATTTTCAAGGTCTATAAGCAGTCTTAGAGAGAGAGAGAGAGAGAAGGAGAAATATGCCTTCTTCTTTTACTTATTTTTCTTCGCCCTCCACCAATACTAATTTATTATTATTATTATGATGATGGTGTGTGAGGGGGGTGCACACACACACACACAGAAGTGACCCGTTTTTTGCGCGGATGTGACTAAGCAGGAGAGGAGGAAGAGGAGAAGAAGCTGCAGCAGCAGCAGCAGCAGAGAGAGGAGTAGCTGTAGAAGAAGTGGAAAGATGGAGGAGCCTTCCCTTCTTTTGGCACTCTTTGAGCAGTGAGTAGTTCCTTTTTATTTTTCACGAGAAGAAAAAAAAGAGAGAAAAGGAGGGGAAAGACGATGAAGGCAAGGAGAAGAGTGGAGGGAGAGAGGGAGAGAGAGAGTGAGAGAGTGAAAAGAAGAAGAATAAAATGGATGGTTGTTGTAGTGAGCAGAGGTGTCTGTTGACTCTCTCTCTCTCTCCCCCCCTCTCTCTTTTTTTCTCTCTCTTTCTCTCTGTATGTGTTTACTACTACGACGACGACTACTACTACTACAACTCCTTCGTCAGAGTGCTGCTCTGTTGTGTGACGGAGTCGTCTGAGCATCATCACTCTATCATTTGCTCTATTATCAGTGTAGTAATCATTTCAATTCACGGCTTGACTCTTGTTTTGGTTAATCCTTAAGCCTCAAGATTACAGAAGTAGCTGGGTTTTCTCTCTCTGATTGAGTGGTGTTAATTCTGGTTCTTTGTATTGTGTTTGATTTCTTGTTCCCCCCTCGGCTTAACCCTGTTTCCCTTTTCCCCTCCCTTCCCTCGGCTCTAGAGTCCCCGAGAGATGCCTCCAACAAGGACTCCCCCGCGAGCCAGGCAGACTCCGGCGTCTTCAGCATCGCGAGCTCAAACAGCCCTAGCAAAGGCGATGGGAGCTCCCTAGGAGAGGGAAACAGCCCCGACAGCCCTAATAATCGGGAAAGACTCAACTACTCGGACTCACTCTTTCTACACGCCGCCTCCAACCAAAGGGACATGACATGTAAGAAGAAGGAGCCACACAAGAAACTTCTTAGTACTTACGCACTTTTTTGAAACTTAATCTCTCTCTCTCTCTCTCACACACACTTCCTAGGGAAGACTAGTACTACTCCTCACCCTTCCTCATCCTCCTCTAGCAGCTGTAGCAGCAGCATCAACAACTCGAGCCATCCTTCCTCCTTGGGATCTGTAGGAGGAGCCCCAATCTCCTCTCCACTGGGGAACACACCCATCCCCTCACCCCACATGAACACGGGGGGAGCCCATCTCCCTTCCTCCTCGCCCGCTTCCAACGAGAACAACGCACAAGGAGGACTCTCCAGACCCCCTATAGGAAACAATAATGCGACGCCCAGAACAACAACAACGTCGTCCTCCTCCGCCGCACACGGAGAAGCAGCACCATTCCACCCAACAGCAATAATCTGGGGCCGCCTCCACCTCAGCAGCAGCAGCAAGCTCAGAGAATGAACTACGCCGCCGCCGCCTCACAGCAACAGAGCAACAATCCCTACAACATGCCTCCCTCTGGCCCTCAGAGACAAATGGGGTATACCCCCCGGGAGCAACAGCACCTCCTTCCGCCCAGCAACCGCAGGGAGGAGGGGCTACGCCTTCGCTCAAAACTACTTCAACCTCGCTGCAGAGCCTCCTGCCAAGCGGAAGCGGGGGCGGCCACGGAAGAACCCCGGAAAGGACCCTGCTGCCCCGGGGTCCAACCCTGCTCCCAAGCGAACCTACTCTCGGAAGAAAAAGGGAGCTTCGGAGGATGGGAGCAGCAGCAATGTGGGTAGCAACATGGGCGGCGGCGGGGCCCCGGCCAACAACAACACGAATGGCAGCGGGGGCAACACGAACTCTGTCTACAACTTTGAAGAGGGAAGAAGAAGACTTTTACAAGTTGAAGGCCCAACACAGTTTCCCCCCAATCGCTCCTCCAAGAAGTACACCTTTGGCTCCAGCTCGGACGAAGAACAGCTCAAGAGCAACGGATCCCTGGGTGGACATCATGCCGCCGCTCATAGACTCCCTGGAGGAGGACCCATGGGCTATCATCATCAGGGCGGCGGTGGAGGAGGCGGGGGTGCTGGTGGTGGCATGATGCCCCGCAACAACTACATGCACGGAGGAGGAGGAGCCTATCATCCCCAAATGCAGGCCCAGCAACAGCAACTCCTGACTCAACAGCAGGCTCAACACCAGGAACAAATGCAGCGCATGATGCAAGCCCAGCAAATGAGCAATAATAGCAATGCCATGCATCATCGAACGCAACAAATGCAGTCCATTCAGGCCCAGCAGCAGCAGGGTGGTCGCCATCCCCATTTCCAAGGAGGAACCACCGGAGGCAACTATCACCCCCATGCCCATCCTCATCATCCCCACCGTCCGCCCAGCGGGGGTCACTCCTCGGAGGAGCCCATGTACAGCTCGGAAATCCTAGAGACCGGCACTGGCATTGGAATCAAGATCAAAATCAAAACCAAGAAGAATCAAGAGTCTGAAGGAGGAGGCGGTGGCGGCGGCGGCGGGAAAAAGAGAAAGCTGGAAGAGGGCTACAACAAACAGGCCAAAGGACACAAAGCATCCTCCACTGTCACATCCTCCTCACTTCAACAGCAACAAATGCAGCAGCACCATCAACACAACAGATGCAGCAGCAGCAGCAGCAAATGCACCATCAGCAGCAACAACAAATGCAGCATCAAATGCAGCAGCAGCAGCAGCAACAACACTCGTCCATCCTTCCTCAACCTATACTCCATCCTCAATGCAGCAGCAGCAACAACAGATACAGCAGCAGCAAATGGGCCGAGCTCAGCCGCCATCGCACATGATGCCCCAGCAGGAGCAGCAGCAAGTGCTCCCGAAATGCTCCTCCTCTAGTCCCATTCAGCAGCAGCAGCATGCCGCGAGATTCAAGGGACAAACCTCCTCATCCAACAGCAGTATGCAGCAGCAGCAGTCAGGTCGCCCTGGTGGTCCCGTCTCTCCAAATATCCGGCCACAAAGCCCATACGTCTCACCACACGCAGCAGCAGCATCCTCACCCAACAACTTCCGGCAAACAACGGATTCAACAAAATGGGGGGAAACAACGGGGCATTGAGTAACGGAATCAACAACTACTACGCCGCAACCCACAGACTGAACTCACCCTTCCACGATCAACAACAGTTCTATGGGAGCTATGGGAATTACCCCAGCAACGGCGGCGGGGGACATCGCTTTCCTGGGGGGATGCAAGCCTCAGCCCAGCAGCACCAGCAGTATTACAACTCCGGCTTCAACAACAATCAGTCCTCCCCTGCTCCGTCTTCTTCTTCCTTTGACTATGCCAATAGCCAAGGAGCAGGAAGCATGTTCCATTCAGGATACAACAACCCCGGAGGAGGAGGAGGTGGAATGTACATGGGACCTCAACAACAACAACAGCCCCCGCCACCACCCCTATCCTCTTCCTCGCCCATGCACCATGGAAATAACAACATGGCCATGCCAATGCCTGGAGTTGGACTTCCCAGAGTCAGTCCATCCCTCTCTGGAGGAGGGGGAAGCGTTCGCTCATGCCCTCCACTCGTCTCGCCCTCCCCTTCAGATCATTCTCCTGCGTCCAATCATGCCCCACTCACACCTGCAAGCAACTACGGACCGCCCACGCCACAGGGAGGAGCCTCCACACCCTCCTCCGTCCCACATCATCCCCTCACGAGCAGTCCACTCACACCCGGGGCATACAACCAGAGCTTCCAACCTCCATCCAATCCTCCACCGGAAACCACGGATCTCAAATCACCCATCGTGGACCTTCAGTCACCACCACCACCACAACAACAAACATCCCCAAACAAACTCAACCCCCATCCACACCGAAAGAACCACAACCCCCCGAAGAACCCATGGAAACAACAACAGCGCCAGTGGACAAAGAAGAAGTACCACCCCTCAAAGAGGAGGAAAAGAAGGTCCCTCCTCCTCCATCCCCAAAACCCCCAACGACGACGCCCTCAGAGCCAGTCAAAGCCCCACCCCCCGCTCCTTCACCCTCTAAATCCCCAATCTCTCCCAAACACGACGCAATCAAAGAGGAAATCAAGGAAGAGTTCGAAAAGTCAGACTTTGAGGCAAAGTGGGCTGAGCTTGATGAAGCCCTACTCAAAAGGATATTTAGCTTTGGAATCGCAGCAGATGGATCCGTCTTTGGGGTGCGGGCCTCAAGGGTCTGCTCCTCATGGTTCAAAGCCGCATCGGATCCATCCATCTGGACACACTTGGACTTCTCTGCAGGGAAACTCAAGGAAAAATACCGCAGTGATAAGAAACTTGAGGTCTTCCTCAAGAAATACCCAAACGTCCTGGAGCTCAAATGCGGAAACTGGAGGAAACGCCGTGGGGTCCTCTACACTGAAAATAATTGCCGCCCACTGCCCCAGGATGATTTCCCTCAGCTTCAATGGGTGCTTTAAATTGACGAATGAGGACTTGAAATTCATTGGTGATAGCTTTGAGCATTTGGAGAGGCTGGATCTCAGCAATGTCTCGGTAAGAAAGAAAGAGAAATAATGACAATGGCTTGACACTCAAATAATAATAATATTCCTTTACATTCCAGCCTTCGTCCGGTAGTTCCCGCAGCGCAGTCTCGAGCACGTGTTTGTCAGAATTTATTACCGTTTTAGGGAACCGTCTTACATACCTCAACATATCCAATAACAAAATGGCCGGCCTTCCCTTCGTGTTCAAGGCTCTATCCGTAAGAAATAACGACTAATTCATCTGGACTCAGGATTTAACTCTCTCTTTCTTTCCAGACAAATACTGCAATCTCCGTGAGCTGGACATTTCCAATATCACGACGACCTCCCGTGATACTATACTCATCAACATGGAAAAGTTCCAGAAGGGCTGTCCCTTATTGAGGGCCCTCAACTGTAATCACACCATGATCAGCCTCTCGGAGACGCCCATCAAGGAGCAAGTCCACTCGCCGGCTTCCCCCTCCTGGAGCGACTACAAATCGCAGTGGACTCGCGTGGCTACTTTGACGGAATGGACGACTCACAAATTGAGCGCATACTTAAAAAGTCTGACAGGCTAAAGCACTTGGACATTCGGGGCTGCCAGCGGGTCTCAGACTCCTGCCTCATCCGATTGCCCACGTGGGATATTGAACACCTCATACTGAGCGGCTGCTCCGCGGCATCCGCCTCCCCAGATGGACTTGAGCTTATGGTGCGAAAGTGGGCAGATAAACTGCTCGAAATGGAGGTGAGCAGCACCCCTGGAGAAAGGGCAGTCAACTACGCCGTGGAGGCCTTTGTTGAAGCAGACACCACGAAAATAAAGTAAGTGTTGATACTTTAAACGAGAAGGAGGAAGGACGTCATCCTATTTTATTATTATCTCTCTGTATTATCTGTATTTCAGGAAGCTTAATTTGAGCTGTACTGCCGTGAGTCTGAAGCCCCTCACACGCCTCCTCAAGAACTGTCCTTCCCTGGAGTACCTCAACCTCTCATCCTGCCGTGGTCTAGCCAGAGGCATGAAGAGACTCTACCAGACGCGACCAGACATTATCAAACTAAGAACTGAGATTATTGAGGGAAAGTTTAACGATAATGACGACAGTGACGACTAGGAAAATAAATCAAGAAAGAGCCTCACAGCAGTAGTAATAGATTCACTTGAGCCAAACGCATCATGGACTCACTCTTCTAGGTTATATTCTCTGCTGTGTGTGTGTGTCTGCACTCTGGAATATTCATCGTCAACAACAACTAGACTTTTCATAGTAAAATGACGAAACAACCACCTCATGTCTTCAACAACTCCTCCTCCTCCTCCTAGAGGGGAAGAAGAAGAAGAACGTTTGTTATTATTATTATTTTATGGAGATGCCCATCAAATTTGTTATTCAGATTTTAAAGATTTAAAACCCCTCTACTTTTTTTTTACTATTGGATGATCATCCTGTCCTCTCGATAGAAGAATAAGTAAGACACAAAACACAAGTTAAAAGCCCCTCCCCTCAATTGAACAAATAATACGATAAATACTTTTTATTTCTTATTGAAACTGCTGTCACTCAACTTTTTAATTTGATGGTGTTATTCAGTTTATTATTATTATTACTATTATTACGATTATCATCATCATCATACTTATTACTATTATATCCATTACTAGTATGAAAAACGGATTCATTATATACTATATATTAAATATATATAACGCGGATAAATTAATGACAATTAATGACCTTTGTCCATTATTTACTCTCCATATAAAAGTGTCTGAACAAGGAAGCGTCGTCCAGGCAGAAAACACGCCAAAGAGCTTCAAAATTATTATTATTCATAGTTAAGCATGTGTGACTATTCAAAAATGTTTCATATACTTAGAATTCTGTTTGAGAGAATCCATACATCGAATCCGAGTTCCAACTCGACAACCTGCCTCCTCATTGATGAGTCCAGGTGGACAGGGAGTTACCAAAAGAATAAAAAATATTAACTCTTGGAGTCCAATTAGATAATGCTAATCGCCACTATTTATTTAAAAAAATCATTAAAAGAGGGGAGCAACAACTGCTACATATAAAAGAAATGCTGACAAATGTTCTACAGTTCATATAGTAGTAAAAGACTAAGTAGTTCGACTTTATAATTTGTTCTGTTTCAGTTACTAATTAATGTACATTTATCAAGCTATAGAGAGCTTATTGGATTCTTCAGAGAAATACGTGTCCATTGTGTGCAAATACAGCTGAACTATGTTTTTCTGCTATTGGAGGATGGATTCTTCCGAGAAATACGTCATTATGTCCTGTATACAGCTGAACGATGTTTCTCTGCTAGTTGGAGGGAATAAGCTCTTTATATCTCTCTGGGTGGAACCCTTCAACTCCTTCTCTTCAACCTTAATTTAACATACATACACTACATTAGCCGATCCTTTCAGCTCTGTGCTCTTTAGTATTAAAAACAAATGTGTTGGAAATATAATATAAATAACATTACTTACTTATACTCATTCATTAAATAGCGTTTATTTTCAAATGACATTTTTCCATTAAAAGTAGGGCTTATTTTTAAGAGATCACCTAGAAATATACTACGTAGATCATCATCTAACAAAGACATTATAAAAATAATAAATAAATACGTAATACAAAATATTGGCCAATTGCTTCTCTCCAAAATTAGTCCTTCAATACCTGACGATAATCCAGAGAATAGTTTTTAACAAAATAATACTCTTTTCTATTCCTCTAAATCACAAAATTCTAGACTTCCATGCTTTGAACCAATGTGGGAACATAAGAGACATAAAATTCAAATATATCGCATAATACGATTTATAAAATATATTACTTCATCTATATTGAATGGTTGAGCATACACTTCAGAATTTAATGTAAATCATTATTAATCTAGTTGACTCATTTAATGTTGACATCTAGTTGATTTTGCAAATGTCATAAGAAAAGACCTGAATAAGGAAAGGGAATCGGTTAATTTACTATAAATTATATTAATATTACAGGGTTGTGCAGGGGCGGAGTGGCCACCGGGACTATTCCCGGTGGGCCGCTGGCCTCAAGAAACATAAACGGCCGTTGACAGCCTCCCAATGGCATATTGGGGCCTGTATAAGGCCGGCGAGGGCATAAACCGGTCCCGGTGGATAAATTCTTCCCACTCCGTTCCTGGGGTTGTGGATTGAACGGGGGGAAAAAACGAACGCCGTTCGTGAACGCACGTTTAAAATCAAACGCCAGAACGAAATATAAATGAACGTATTTTTTTGGTTGCCGTTCGACCGATTAATTGATATTGTTTTCAAAAATGTGGACTTTTTTATAAAATAATTCAATCAATACTTTTTATGTCACTTCAAAAAAAATAAGACGGTTTTTGTACAAAAAGAAGTGCAATTGAAATTACTGCGAGTCAGTCTGGGATAAAAGTGAGGACGTTTTTTTTATAATGGAATTTTTTCAAATTTGATATAAGATATAATTGATATTTTTTCAACGAACTGACAAACTCCTGAACGGATTTTTTTTTCAAATCGAACGGACGAACGCTAAGGTTGTAAACGCCCACAAGTCTATATATAGTTCATACTATCCTTTCATTGGTTTAGGTTTGTAGATCCTCATTTATTTTGTCTGTTGTTATTTTAAAGGAAACTAATACAAGAAAATATAATATAATTAGAAGAGTAACCCAGCCCGCCGGCAGAGCGCTCTTGCATAGAAGTGAACCCTTGTATGTATGCTGAAGAAATTCCCCGCCCGAGTTATTAGTTGTTGGAGAGGCTTTTGCATGAAGAAATGAACAGCTTACGGATTGTTCTCTTGGATGTATGCTGAAGTAATTCTTTAGATATCACTAGGGAAATGATATTGTTATATGATTCTCTCTGCCTCTAGTTTAACAGTAGATTCTTCTTGGAATCACTATATAAAATTGTACGATATTGTTTTGGCAAACAATAATTAGAGATACCAAATTAATATATTACAATAAGAGTATGAAGCTCCTCTCAGGGATTTTATAATTCATTTGTGTCTTACTTCTATAGTCTTGTCTATTATTTCATTTTAGAGTTATAACAAACATATATGGTAAATATATATTTTCCAAAATATTTTCTCTTATTATAGTACGATAGTTAGTTTTTTATTCATTAAGAAGTCACAAATAACTTAAGTAATTACAAAGGACAATATCTTAGAACATGGATGAAATGAATTTCGCTCATTTAAATATATAATAATGCTGGTGTCCAGAAGAAATGGACCAGGAAAATATGGACTAGGAGAATGGACCAAGGTAGAAAGGAAAATGATGACTCATGGAAGAAATGGACCAAATACATAGGTAGGCAAGTTTTTGAGTGAAATATAAGTATTGTACAAATACTATTTCTCACATAACTGAGTAAATAATGACATAAAATGATTTTTTTTTTTTGCAATTTTAGATACTCTTCTTTATGTCAATTGTAGTTCAAAATCCCCCAATAATGGTCAATAATACGCTATTTCCTGGTCCATTTCTTCCTAATATCAATAATGCTATATACTAGATTACAATGAGGCATATTGGGGATACAAATTCACCGTCAATGGGACCAACGATTCCACCTGCCATAATTATGCCAAATTGGGGTTAGAAATCCAACGCCCGTGGACCCTCGGAGAACCTCATTGGAGAACAAACAAATACCCCCATATTCAGCGTTACCATACGTTAATTCGGCACTCTATATGTTACATTCAAGGAATACTAGAAGCTAGAAGTTTCTAGTATTCCTTGGTTACATTACAATGTTATTCATGAGTATTCTTTTTACTGTTGATGGAACTTTCCGACATCACTCTCTTTTTCCCTTCATTTTTACATCAACTGTCCTAACCACTCTTTCCTTCTATGTAGGCTGCCCACCATTACTACCTGACTGAAGGTATTTTTTTAAATCTTAATAACGTGATGTAATACTTCAATGGCATAGTTTATTTTACATAAGCGTATCCTATTCTAATAACGTCAAAGTTTTATAACTAAATAATATGTTATTTGGTCAATGCACTCTGGGCAGGCTTGTGAACGCAACGCAAAATTGAACGGCGTTCAGCTGAACGCACGTTCAATGAACGGAACGCAACTTTCGCAAAAAAAGAGTTATGCGTTCAGCGTTCAATTTTTCCAAACATTTCTTGGACTTTTTTTTGGAAATTCTTTTCTAAAAAAACATCATCACTTTTTTCTGAAATTGTTTTCTTAAAAAAAAGTCATCACTTTTTTTGGAAATTTGAACGTTGAACGCTAACGGAACACTGAACGCAAAACATTGAACGGAACGCTATTTTTTTCTGAACGCTGAACGCTAAAAAAGCTGAACGCTCACAAGCCTGACTCTGTGTAAATATTTACAATGAGTCCTTGTCATAAATTTATCAGTAAATATAATTATTATTCTAGTCTTTCATTATTACTATATAAAATGTCATATTCTTGCAAAATTATCCATGATTATTGGATTATTGAGTTGGCAAATCGCTTTTCTTTATATTTCGATATCTAGTCGTTAGAGAGTGAAAATCCATTTATCGTCATGTATGATGCAACAAAATGAAACATTCATATTATTATTTTATTATTCCATCCATGATGGACCTCTGTCACATTACGTAGAACAAGTTATTTGAACGATAGAACAATAAAAAAACTATTGACATAATTGCTGTTTTTTGTATATTGTATCTTTACTTAATGGTTTTTTTATTAATACAAATTTATTTCTTCACAATATCTTAAGAGCCCCCTTACAGTTTATAATGTTAATGTTTTAGTTAAAATTTAATTATAAAGTTTGATTTTTTGAAAGTTTTGTTGGTAATGTCTTGTTGTAGATATAAACGAGAATAAATTGTTGTACTGGTGTACAAAAAAAAAAAATGATGAACTTGTGAACGGAACAATACCGATGGATGCCGATCCATGGAACTATTAACGGTTTAATTGCATATTTTTAATATTCTATGTAGTGACGTCAGTGAGGTCATGGGGGAGTGTTGTGAATAGAGTCACGCTGCGACGTGCGGGTCAGTTCAAATATATAACTTAAAGTGAGGTGAAGTGTTTTTTATAATGTTTAGAAAGGGGAGTCAGACGACCTAAGAGATTGTCGTCAGAGACACATTCTAATTACTATGCAATCGGTAGATAAAAAATAAAAATCTATTTATTGAAGCTGATATCGAGAAATATTCGCAATTCATTCCCAAAAATTAAGATTCTAAACAAAAACATTCTCATTTTTTAATTTACGGAATCTTACTTGCCAATATACGGAATCTCACTAGCCAATCTACGGTATTCGGTAGTCTTATTAACAATAGTATTATCTGCAGTAGAAACACATTGCCGGTAGTATAGATCAATGAACAGTCTCAGCTCTGTATAATGATAAGTACAAAGCTTGTGGGCAGAACTTTAAATCGAATACCGTTCCACGAAAGTAGCGTTGAACATACGGGCCATAACTATATTTTAACAAGGATTGTATAAAGATAAATGAACATTTAGAGGCCAGAAGAAATAACTATAGCAATACTACAATCAAAACATTGTTTTCAACAATGTTTGTTTCCAATATAAATAAATATCCAATTAATGAATGTTCATAATGTTCAGTTGATAATGTGTTCAGTTTTCTGATTACTTAAAGTTCTAATGCATTCATGGTTGATGAAAAGTGCATATCAGACTGTAGTTTTTGATTAATATAATGAATGATCCTATATAAGGTAAAATATTTACTTTTCCTAAATAAAGTAAGTGAGGATACCTCAAGGCCAAGCCTGACGGAATCCTTATTATATAAGAGTTATGTTGTGTTGGATAATAAGAATATATGATTGGTATATCAATATCCCAGAGTCGTCGTCGTCAATTAGGTTGTACGGCAGGAACAAATATTAAAGAATGACACTTGTCAGACATAGACATATAAAGATGTAGAGAGCTTATTCCCTTCAATAGCAGAGAGACATCGTTCAGCTGTCACCGTTGCCAAATATAAGCAAAGTAATTTGATCTACGTCATCATAAGTTGATCATACAGGGCGTATACGTATAATCCGGACTAATTAAAACAAATTTTGAAATGATGATAACTTATTTACTTATCAATATTTTTAAACAATTTTTTGTTAAATGAAAGGCACACATATATAGATATTTATTTTTAAATATAGCCCCCATTAGCGGCGACGACCATCTCGAGGCGGTGCCTGAAGCGGCCGCAGGCCTTGGCGACGACGTCCTTCTTCATATTGACGAACTCCTCCACGATGGCGGCCCTGAGGGAGTCGAGAGTGTTGTGAGCGTGCTTGTTGGTCTTGTTCTCGACCATGCCCCAGAAGAAATAGTCGAGGGGGTTGCAGTCAGGGGAGCTGGGGGGCCACAAGTCCGGGCTCCAGTGGTAGGGGAGGTTCTCCAACAGCCACGCCTAGGTCTCCCTCGACTTGTGGGCGGAAGCCGAGTCCTGCTGGAAGACATAGGGCCTCCCATTCGCCATCCTAGGTCCTTGTTGATGGTGTTGGCGATGGTCTGCTTGGAGCAGCCCATCTCGGCGGCCAACTTGGCGTAGGACTTGTTGCCGTCCTCGTTGACCTTCTTCTTCACCTCGGCGACAAACTCGTCGGTCCTGGTGGCCCCCAGGGACTGAAAACGCTTTTTGCGATGAGCATAATTCTTTTTGAAAGAGTTCCAAGCCTTCCACTGGTCGTAGACGGTCGACTTGGGGTAGTTGAAGAACTCTATCACCTCCTTTGGACTCCTCCCGGCACGGAAGGAAGCGAACATCGCATGCCTTTTCTCCTTTTCCATGGCTAAATGTTGACTGATTTTCAATCTGTTTTTTTTTTGGCAGATAGATAAGATGCAAGCGCAGTAACGTACATATGTGCATTGCAATATTTCAAAAACAAGACGACATAACCGATCAAAGTTAGTCCGGATTATACGTGTACTCCCTGTAGAGATAGAAAGATTTGTTTATATTGGGCAATATGAAGTACTTCCCTGAATAGTTCAATAAGCCCTCTATGTCTTAATATCTCTATGGTCATGACTTGAAGACTGCTTTATTGTCACAGTAGGAAAAAAAAGGAAATATACACAGGGAAGAAGAAAGACTGAGGCACAGTAGGCATAGCGTCAGGGTGTCTTGCAACGTGAGGTCAGGGACATAACAAGTTCCATCTAAGTAGTACCTTAGCTCGACTTATGTCCTTAAAAGAAATAAATACTAAAAGATACTTTATCTAAGGACATTGCTTTAAAAAATATATATCTCAAATGAGTGGTTTATGTTAAAAACTAAGTTATAGGAATATTTTAAAAAAACTATCCTTCAAATATATATTGATAACACAAAGGCGGTTCTCTCAGACCTATTTTAATATAAATGGCTCTCAATCCTGATTTGGAACGAGTGAATATTCGAATTGAACACACAAACATCTAATTTTCAGTAGTTTATTTGTCATGGGTCCATGGCACAACAAATCGATTCAAAGCAAGGTTTTTTTCAAAACTTTTATAGGATTATAAACCACAGAAGAAAGCACATTTGCATAGTGAAAGAGTGTCTTATTGTTGAGAGCAGAGGTTCACATCCTCACAACGTACCATTTTTGACAATTTCATATAAAGGACTATCCTGGATTCAATAGATTCTTGTATAAACCACATTTAATACAAACATATAGTTACGCTATCAATACAATTGGACATTAATACATAAACATTTAACGCTAAAAATCGTATTTATAAAAATATAATTTTCTTCATAGAATATATATTATACATAAAGATTTAAATCAATAGATGCTGACAATCCATTGACCAAATATGCAAAAAATCTTCAAATGCTATTTGCTCTTATGAACCGAAAGAATCGGTTCACTTCCCAAATCTTCATAAAATTCCGCCATGAAGGAACTGTCAACTTAAGTTATTATTTCACCATGCTGTGTATGTTTTTATTGTTACGTAAAGTCAACAACAACAACAACGCAACCTTTCCCATGACAATGAACGCACTTCGTCGCGGGTTGCCCCCTTTCCCTCGTCTCTCAAGGAATCCTCCTCCTCCTCGACCTGGTCTCTCTCAGGAAATAATCCAGGAGGCAAGGGACTTGAGGTCCCTCTGCGCCCACGGGGGCGGCTCAAGGGGCATAGCTCGACATGTGGAAGTGAATAAAAAAAACCTTCCCCGGGATCGAATCCTTGCCCTAACGGAGGGCAAGGGATTTGCTCTGGAACTAAGTTCCACGGCGGGACTGGGGCTCGAATATGGGGACGTTCCGGGGGAGGGGTTCACACTGGGATTGCTTATGTGAGAGATGTGCCGCTAATGGTTATTTCAAGCGATGCGACGCTTAAAGGTACTATTCATAAATACTAAGACATGAACTTTATTTATGAATTAAAACCTCAGTGCATCAGGCGTATTAAAAGTGTATCAAATCTACCTGACATTCATTTAAATTTGGTACTCTACAAACACGAAATTTGCATTTTTTTTTCTAAAAAGATTCAATTATATTTTTCTTTGTGATAAAAATTATTGATGAAAATGAAGTCTTTATTTAGCTTATATATATATATTTATTATTAGGGTTTTTCATTTCGCATTTGAGAGTCGGGTAGCCCCTATGATTTAATCCTTGTGCATAAAGATCATCTTGTGAAAGCTTGATCGAAATCGAATAATTTTAAAGTGTCCCTTAATGGACCAAAAAAAAATAATTATAAAATCGTGTATAACAAAACAATTATTTTTTAATGAACAAATATTAACCAAAATAAGAAATGGTAATAGCAGCAGACATTTCTGGTGTCCAAATAAAAAAACTTAAATATTTTAGACCCAAGACTTTAATATTTGAATATTTCCTAAGAAAACAGTGACATTTGAGCAGGTCGCCCCTGGCATGACTAATCATTTGTCCAGTTGCAAGATACAAATGAGTACTGCAGCTATGATGTAAAACAATATATAGTATTGCTTAGTCCTATAAATAACTTGTGGCAATGAACAGTCGTTAACAGATCTAAAAATCTCGAAGTTAATAACATCATAATTATTGATGTCAATTATGAAAAGCAAACTGCAGACACCACAAGACATCTTCAAGTTTCTTTAATTTTGACTTCCACATCTTCAAAAGAAACTTAATTGCAGATCAATGTAATCAGCCATAATATATAGTGATAACAGGGATAATCCCAGGTTTAGCGGTTTAGCCTTCACTTGTTCCGCCTGTCTAATAATGACAATGCATTACCCTCGGAATTCCGTCGGCTTAGCCCTTATCCTACTATTTTGTTCCATTATTTTATCCAAATTTCAACCTATTAGTAAAATAAAATAGGTGTTATCTTAAAGTATTTTTTTAAAAAGAACCTGAAATGTTAGTCATGATTATATACTAATGAATTTGAGTCGAAGTTTTCTCCCCTTTACAAATTACATTTTTTTTCTTCGTCGGGTTATGAAATGAATATTTTTTAAACAATTTGTTACTTCTTGGACTTATAAAGACTGCCATGTGACTTGACAAAATATAATCGGAATGCTTTATATTAATCAATCTACTTGCTCATAAAATATTTTATTTTGTTTTTTATCAAGTTTAAAAAGAATCTCATGCACAACAAGGTTTTAACCCTTCGAATGAAATAACCATATTATTGTACTGGATGTAAAAGTTGTAATAATATGGAGAAAAAAGTTATAATTTAATTATTAATACATGGAACATATTAATTCAAATTGATTGTATTTCAATAGCTTATCTTTTAGATCTGTCCGTGCAATTTATACTAAATACGGCGTTCAATATATCCATATCGAATGCTGAGAATGATAGTTGCAAAATAACAGTATATATATGAAAACATAGGTAGTCTTATTTGTATCATTACCTCCGCCGAAGGAGGTATTGTTTTCACTGGCGTTGGTTTGTTTGGTTTGTCAGCAGGATAACTCAAAAAGTACCGAACGGATTCGGATGAAACTTTGTGGAGTTGTTAGAAGTGCCAAAAGGAACATCATCTCTGAGGCAGAATTAAGATGCAAAATGAGCTAAATACTAATAAATATTTCAAGTTAGCCTACTCTGCCATAGATGTCGCTGTGCTGATAAATCGGGTGCCGGGAGCGTCTTCCTCTCGGAATTTCCGTCTAGGGAACCCTCCCCGTCCCTCTACGCCGCCCCAGTCGTGAAAAATCCGCCTCGGAAGGCTCATAAGGACCCCGTGACGGCGGAGGTTTGCACTCTCTGAGTGTATATATGCCTCTAGTTTCATTATATCACAGCCTTGCCTGGGATTTTACAGAAATGCCCACTTTAACCTAATATTGGCACCTCCAACTTATTCATTATATATATAACTAAGAAAGAGTCAGAGGACAAACAAATAAACGATTATATATATATATATATATATATTTCTCGGGAACAACCACACTCCATAGAGATATGAAGGCATAGAGAACTTATTGGATTATTTAGAGGCATATGTCATATTGCCCAATATAAACAAATCTTTCTATCTCTATGATCAACTTATGATGATGTGGTCCAAATACTTTGTTTAGTTTGGGCAAGGGCGACAGCTGAACGACGATGTTTCTCTCCTATTGAAGGGAATAAGCTTTCTAATTCTTTATATCTCTATGCCACACACACTCTAAAATATATTTTATTCACCCAAAATATTGTCCAAATATATCGCGCCATTATCAAGAAATAGTAGAAAACGTTTTTCCTGTAAAATGTAAACATATGGAGAAATAATTTTTGTGGTAATAACCAAATATTCTAAATCACACCTTAACACTCAAACTAATCCTAAGACTATTTGAATCTAACAAGGCAATTATAAGAAATTGCAAAAAACGTTTTAGCAAGTAAAATATTTATGGCAATAATACATATTTCTCGAGGTTCCATCACCATTAAATTTGACAAGATCTAATGAATCGTTTGGGGAAGTCAGGGATAGGATTGAGATCAAACAGACGAACGGGATTCTTATTTTATTAGCATAGATTCCTTTCTTAGAATATATTTTAAAGGCCAGTATTTGGAGTATGTTTTTGATGGCATGTATTATTCTTTTAAGAATCTCGTTTTAATGTAAGGATGCCAATTCACTCAAAGCATTTCTTCCCTAGGCGGAACGAATTACCCCATAACGGTGACGAAGAGCCTTCGTGCTCAGGAGATTGCCATGGAGAATCGTATTCCTTGTCTCTACATTGTAGACTCCGGAGGCGCATTTCTGCCCTTGCAGTCCGAAATATTCCCTGATGTAAAGCACGGTGGTCGGTCCTTTCGGAATCAAGCTGTGATGTCCGCGGAGGGGATTCATCAAATGGCCATTGTTTGTGGGCATTGCACTGCAGGAGGGGCATATACCCCTTCAATGACGGATGAAAATATCATTGTTGAAAGAATTGGGAATATCTACTTGGGTGAGTTTATGAAGGGCTACTATTTAATATTTGGTATATTCCCCGGAGCTGCAGAGGTTTCCCCCTCTTTCTCTCCTAATTAAGAGATTAATTATATCCGAGTTGCGAACCTTAGAAATAATTTTTTTTTGTTATCAGACTTGCTATGGATAATTTGGTGATCATCCATGACACAATATATTTTAGGGAGGTGCACGAGCGTCCCTAAAAAATCACGAATAAATAAACGCTAGAAATCAGACGATTGAGAACTTGAGGCAATGTCAAAATCGTGTTTCTCCTCTGTTTGTTGTTTTCAGTCTAAATCCCTAAGTATAATGAATTTATTAGATGTTTTAGTGAAAGCATTATGTAATTCTTGTATTTTCCCCTTCTTTGGCAAAGGTTGTAAGGTTTTGTCAGGGTATAAAAGAAGCCTGAACTGCTTCTGTTTCGAGCCGTTTTTATAAACTAGGGAGGCAATAAATTTTCGAGGAATCAAGATTTCGTGCTAAGTTTTCAATCTATTACTACCGATTGACACTAATCTTGCAATCAGTGGCGGTGTTCAATAGTTATTAAATGAAAAAAAATGGTTGGTATCATAAGAATTCGATAAACTGAATATTAGTCGTTTGTTCCAGCTCTGATTTTAAACTATAATAACGTGAATGGTAACTTCTGTTAATTAAATGTAATTACAAGACTATTATGATTATATTTATTGTAAAATTAAATGATTTTTTCAACATTTACAGGTGGCCCCGCCCTGGTCAAAGCTGCAACCGGTGAAATAGTTAGCGGTGAGGCTTTGGGAGGAGCTCAGCTCCATTCTGGTGTAAGCGGAGTCACAGATCATTTTGCCTCTACTGAGGAAGAAGCATTCCAAATTGCACAGGACATCGTCTCTTCCCTCAACATCAAAAACAGCTTTCCTCCTCCTCCTCTTGAGGTCACAAATCCCTTTCTTCCTCAGATACCGACTTGGATACCTTCTGTGCCTTGGGTCGCCATTAGATAGGGACTCCATATACGGGTTTCTAAGTCATATTCTTGATGATAGTCGTTTTCAGGAGTTTAAAAGACTGTTTGGATCCGGGCTCATTGTAGGATTCGGACACATCCACGGGGTATTAACAGGGATAGTTATGAATGATGGAAATAAGGGTAAGCAAAGGGTAATCATATTGAATAATGTACGTCCCAGAAAAGGAGGTTCTGTGATTATATTGATAGTCATGTTGTATTGAGTATGCCATGCACATGTAAGAGATATTTCTATGTACAGGGATTATGAAGGTATAGCTACGTTAATAAAAAAGACAATCAATACGCATCAATCAGCTGATTTATTAATATATTTTTAAAATTCTTAAATACTAAAAAATGCATCAGTTAAATCAGTGCCTCAGATTAGTTTATTTATAGTGCTGCAAAAAAACGATGGAGGCCAGATTTAAATTGTTAGCTAAAATTAGTTAACAGTAGACATAATGTATTAAAGGATTAGTGCCCCCTTTGTTTGTATCGGTAACAACATAATAAGTAATAAGTTAAAATACAGCATTTACTCCAAATACTTTTACTTATAATAAAGTTTTGATTATGTTATTCATGTTTTGATCCTCTCATTTTCTTTATGAGAATGCATATCGTATACACTTCAGTTAAGCATTCCGTATATTTATATCTCAATAGTTTGTGTAGAAGAGAACAAGAGTAAAAAAACAAAACAAAATGTTTTTAACTTATTATTCAGTTTTGGAAAAATATCTTTCATTATTTTGATCCTCTCATCCTCTTCAGTATTTTCCTTCCCTTAAGCCTTCTATGGATTTATATTTCTATGATTTAACAGTTGTATAAGCCATAGATATAATAATCTATAAATTAGTCTAAAGAGCCTAGGAGGAGCTCTTTAGTTACTACCTTTTATTAAGATTTGTTGGACAAACTGAACAGCTTTTGATATATTTATCTATATGCAATTCTAATGCAATCCATGAGGATAAATTTATCATCAAATCGGTTCACAAAATCATAGGAGCAAGGAATAAAGCGCATATACACACACTTGTTTTCTAGGCCCATATGCAGTATCCTCAAGGTCTCTTACGAGGTGAATATAAATTTATATAGATTTATGGTCTGTTGTGAGGGCATGTAAACTCCTGGATTGCTGTTTAGCTCCTAATGTTTATCTATGTAGGTATATAAGTTTTAGGATAACGTTAATTTTCCGCACACTTGATGTCAATCCTGACGTTTTCATTGAGTCTGAACAAAATAAATCAACAAAGCATACAAGTGTTTTCCTACAAGGACTACTGTAACTACGCTTGCAAGGAACCTTACGGATTTGATCATATGTTTGAATATTTAAAAAATGTGTATCATTGACGTCATATATGACGATATATGGAATAAAATATATTGACTAACTGTATTACAACTATGAATATTCTATGTATTCGATAAGGCTTATTTTCTACGTAAATAAGTGGATTCAATATTAACTCATGGAGTCAATTTTAATGTACGGACACATGAATTAATAAAAAATACTACCAAAGCATTCAAATAGAGCACTCGTAAATAGTCTATTGTCAATGTTAAGTAAACTATATGTGAAAATTTGAATAAGTATTTTTACATTTAAAAACCCTTTAAAAATATGTTGGGCTCGTGACTTCTCTGGTAAAGTTGTTAATGAAGGATCATATATTATAACTGAACATTCATTTGGTTACTTAGTAGATGAGCATTGAACGTTAGATACTTATTTTTAAATATTTTTGTCACCTCTCAATGATATTTTCACTACTATTTCAAGAATCCAATAACCTTTTCTATGAGTCTGACGTCACGAATACATTTGTTAAATAAATTTGCCTCCACGGACTTTACTTTCTGCAATAGAGTCTTCATAACACATTGCGGATGTTTTCAAGATAACTAATATCTTGTTTTAGAATATTCGTATGGATACCCACTGAACTGAGTCAAAAAAAATCCCAACGAAAGTATTAATTAAGTCTCAAATATACAGCAGGAATCGGTATAATGAGGGGAGGATGTAAAGCCTTCTGCGTTTATCTACTATTTCGAATATCAATGATAGAATGATGAATAAACAATTATTACCTTCATCAGGTCGAACTTTTGGTCGTTGATCACACAGCTTTAAAAAAAATTACCCCTCTTTAATTATCGTTACTCTCACAAATGAAAAAAGAACAACAATAAATGCAATAAACATACTAGGATGTTAAAAGTCAATCAACGACTCATTATATATGTATATGTAGGGTCACAAATGCAAATGAAAAAAAATGCAAGTTTGTGCATTGGAACAATAACAAATGTTTTCTATTTTTGTTTTAATCCATACGTTGGCAAATATTTAATTTTCATCACTCAATCAATATTTTATGCTCGGTAAGTAATTTTGCCTTAAATAATACAAATGTATTAAATTCTTAAATCCTTAGTTTGTAAATGCTAGATAAAAGTTAGCATAACTTACACTGAGATAATGATGTGCATCTTAACTTAATATTACATATAATATTTAATGCCTTAATTCTTTGTTTTTCCATTATTGACATTTTATAATAGATTTAAAAAATGTGTTGCAAACTAACTTTGCATAAAATATTTCAACGTACTTTTCCTATCCTTAAATTTGCTATTGCTTTTTTCACTTTCTGGCAGGACTATCATCTCCAGATTGTCAGAAGGGAGCCCACTTTATGCAACTATGTGAAACCAGGAATCTTCCCCTCATATTTTTCCAAAACGGTGGTTCGGCCGATCCAGCACTACTCTCCAGCTCTCTAAGCAGTACTCTCAAGGACCGCGCCAAGTTCGTAGCTGCCCAGTCTACGCTAAGCGTGCCAAAGATAAGCATAAACATTCGAGGCGTCTCTGGTGATGAAAATTACACGCTCTGTGGTCCCAGCTTCGGACCACGCTTCTACTTCTCCTGGCCGAATGCCAGCATTAGCAAGTCTTCCGCATTCTCACTTCAAGAGTCCAAAGAAATTGATGCGAAAACACGGAACAAAATATCTCAATTCACCTTTCCGAGGAACAGTGCTCAGTTTGCGGCATCGCGACTCACCAATGATGGGATCATTCTACCCTCGAGACCAGGGATGTCCTTAGAGAGGTCCTTTACCTCGTACAGCGATCTCAAAACGTACCCTTAGAACTCGACGGAATCCAGTGTATCGGATGTAAAGAGAGGGGAGAGCCCTTATTTTATCTAATTACTTATCAATGCAAAACTACTATCGTTTTTTTAGTACTTATAATGTTATTCTTATTTCGGAGGCGCCTCCAAAAAACATTTTGACTCTCATATGACTTAATGAATGGTGTGACCATGTTTTTAAATGTAGAATAGTGGATTTCATTCGTCTATTTTAACTCATGTATATTTTATTTTAAATAGGTGAAATGAATTGAGTAATGGAATTAATACAATCTTAAGACTGCCCCAAAATATGGACCATTATCGATCAAATAATGGTATTTAGTGCTTTATAGTGATAGGTGAAGATCTACAGTATAATAGTGGACAGTATTATTATAAAAAATACATTTTTCCCTTCGCTATTTGATTGGACGAGCATTTGACAGCTGTAAATGGGTCTTAATTGTTATTAACATAACTGTCAAAAGGGACAAAGTGTATATGAAGATAACGTCTGATATTGATAAACGATAGGCCCTTAACGGATGCAGGACCGAAATAGTTTATTGGAATGCACAAGCATTTATATCCCATTCCAAATACTAAAATTAAAAGTAAACACTCAAAATGATGTTTAAATAAGCTGGTATTGGTCCTCGGATTCAATACGTTACCATTAAGGCATATTATGGTTTCAAACTAACCACACAGTGACCCTATATCGTGTTATCCCTACTTACGCATCCTTACTGTAACAAATACATTTATAAGGATTACTCCTAAATACTAAAATCCTTCAATATTGCATAAATACAGCTTTCTGAACAAAGCCTGAAATTGAAAGGGTTCTGGAGCGTGCGTTCAAGGAGATAAATTTAAACGATCAACATGTTTTATAGTGTTCCGTTTATAGTGTTAATTACTCTGTCCAAGCCTCACACTAAGTTATTTCAAAGATAAAAGGTACACAATTAGAAGTTGTTAAGAGATGATTTGGTCTTTGTTTGCTGGACAAATATAAGTATTTATATTTCCCACATTGACATAATATGTTTTCTATTTATTATGTTGCCCTTGAATACGTATACCATTAATTGACTGATTGACTATCACTCACCAATCAACATAACTTTTTTCATTTGGTAGCTCCGTTTTCTTTCATTTCCATGTCTTGTAGTTGGAGTCATAGAGATATAGAGAGCTTATTCCCTTCAATATCAGAGATACATCGTCGTTCAGCTGTCGCCCTTGCTCAATATAAACTAAGTAATTTGTACTACGTTATCGTAAGTTGATCATAGAGATATAAATATTTGTTTATATTGGGCAATATGACGTACGCCTCTGAAGAATCCAATAAGCTCTTTATATCTCTATGGTTAGAGTGCATCAAGGAATACTAAAAACTAACTAGCTTTTTGTATCCATGGAGTACAATTACCGTCAGATATGAGGAAAAAAAATTAAACAGTCATCATAACTCAGATAGGTATGAGCAATTGCTATAATTAAGGAAAAAGAGTGGATAAAATTCAATACTCGCATATTTGGGCGCCTACGGCGCTCATATGTTCATATTACATAAGTTTCTTAAAATTTGTATCATGGATTTTGTGGAGATAAAATAGGTTTTCTAAATGTCAAATGAGTTACAATAATTTTCTGTTTTGTACAAACATTCCTCATAAAAAGTTTGACTTTGTACAAAGAATATGTTTTAAGTCACATAGAGATTTTCTTTTTTCCTCGTTTTACCTTGAAAAGTAGGTAGTAAAATCAGAAAATGTAATTTTTCTGGTTCATTTCTGGTCTCATCACTTTGCAAATAGTTTTATTAGGCCTGCCTTGACCCAAGAATTCCATAGGTACCTTCAAAGTTCAAATTTGACCATAAATGTGGGAGGAGATAGCGTGCGGACATACAGACGGACAGACAGAGATTGGTGAATTATTATATATATATTTAAAGGACTTGATAATGATATGGATCGAATTCCATGAATTAGAGACATTTACTAATCTTAAGGATGTTATTCTTCGTAACTGGACTACCATTCCCCAGATACCCCCCCCCCCTGCCATTCACCCCCTGTTACTAATATTTATTATCCCTTAAAGCCCACTATGTTTCTAATATCGGTCATATAAAAATATGACCGATATTAGGAACATAGGTTTTAAACACTAATGCAAAAGAAAACATTAGTTAATTCATAGTGGACTTAAGGGATAAAAAATAT
>CP045907.1:3857395-3876054 GCA_013387185.1 Caligus rogercresseyi | reverse complement strand
CTAAAAATGATGACGAACTAAATACGACAAGAGAAATCTGTCCTTCATTAGAAATTCGCAAACCATCTTTTTCTATATAGTAAAAAAATATGTACTATCCAAGGTTCAGTTCATTTTTTAAATGAAGCTACTTGCGTACACACCCGACTATATGTATAATACGATGAAGTGTGGCAGTGGAAAATAAATACTTGGAGAGTTAAAAAGGCCTGCCCAAGTTTTGTATTTTGTGTCTTGGTTTTTCGTTTACCTGGGCACTCAAATTGACAGACAAATAGGTTCAGATAGATAGGATCTTCTTTCCTTATATTGTCTCTTTTTCTTCATGAGGAAAAAATCGTAAAAGTGAAAATGGGGAATTATCATTTCTTTATTAGACAGGATTTGAGGGTCATGGGCCTTAGTAATTTTGTCCTTTTTATTTGCCTCTACTACGCCAAGCATGCAGCTGCCTTGAAACCCCTTCAATGCCAACATATCTTCATCGAGAGACATTGAGTTCCTTGGTCCTATACGGATCGGCTCCATTACTCATGGTGACTCAGAGAAACGACAGTTGGACTTTATTGCATTTCCTATAGGGCTATTATTGGATCCATTGCGGGATCCGCCATTTTCCCACCACCCACGTCTCCGAGTACGACTACAACCACAACTACTAGACGCCCTGGATCATCTGGAACTAACAGCGGAAGCAGCAATGCCAATATTTCAACAATAACTTTATTCAGGTGAGTGCTGATGCACGGCAAATGAGAAATAATGGCGGGAAATTATTTAGCTTCCCACCTTTTGGTTGAAATGTAGCCAAAGAAGAAACAATCAGTTATTATTACAAAATTTAAAGAAACATCAACTGAGAAAATTGAAAGCAATATACATTATATAGTCATCTATAAATTTCATTTTATTAAATTGAATGAATTTGTTCGAATGGTTACTCAAACTTGGCTTTTTAGTCTTGCATTTCATTCATTACAAAAGATTGATTCTTAATGTCCAATCCTATGTATGAAACTATTTATGATGACGTCAGATGTATGGTATGTTTCGTTTTGAATGTTTAATTTGATAAAAGTCAGAATAAAAATACAATTTTCGATGGTGGGCCTTGAGTGACATCAAAAGCCGGATGATGAACAGCCGGATCCTGATCATATTCAGAGGAAACTCGTGACACCTCATACGGTCCTTGCTCCTCTACAGAGTGACCTTCCTGAAAAGGCCTAGCCATCAATCGAGTCAAGGAGAAGTCCCTCAATCATATAAAAACGACAACGATAACCCAAGTCACATCTGACGTCACATTAAATATATTCATACAATTTGGCTTATTATTATTGTTGTAGCAAAGTATACCCAAAATGGCCGACAAAGTAGCTGTACGACATTTATCAGCTTTCTCTTTATCTTTATTGTCCATATATTACACCAAGGGTCGGTCGGATTAAACAAATTATGAAAAAGTATCTTCACACGATGACTATCTTTTCATAAATACAAAAACCCATTGCTCCCTTCAAATTGAGGTTTTTACCAGCATCAAGACATAAGATTGAATATAATTCATTTAAATAAAGCATTTACCTTTATTTTATCACATTTATTCCTACTCTTAAAAAGTCTTGGATTGGACAACAAAACAATGGCTTTTGTTTCAGTTTTGTTTTGGTCCTCATTGTGACAAAAGAAGAAGTATGACAAACAAAAATCCCTATGGCTATGTCTTTTTATTATTTATAATTAATAGGTTATCATAACTCAGAACGCTTATATACTAGTTCTCAGATACTCTCCAATAGACATAATTCTTAAGTTTGGTAACTCAATTTTTATTCTTTTGTATGTCTGATCCTCAGAAAGTGGGGATCCCTTGATCGTCTATGAAGAGTAAACAAACATTATTTTATATATATATATATATATATATATATATAATCTTAATGATTACGAGATCCTGAAGACAGATTAAATAAAATAAATTAATTTTAAGAAATTTGCATGTTTTAACATGTTTTTAATGTGTTTTACAGCTTATTCTTTTAATACTTGTTAATTAGATAAAATTTTATTTGTTTGTTCAAGTTCCATGCTAAATTTTAAACTATAATGTTTATTTTTGTATTTTATACGTATTAGCATCGTTTTTCTATACCTGTGCTGTATATATGTGAACTGTTTAATAAAAATAATTAAAGAATTAAGAGGTCTGTGCCACAAATAATATTGATAAACCTTTGCTTAATCGTGTATTTCTTTAAACTATGAAGATCATCCAAAACCTAGGCTGTTTCTAAATATAAATATAAATTTAACTAAATATATTATTTAAAAACAAAGTGCTGGATTGAAAGCTAATGAAAAATATATTTTTTCATATTGTATAAGAGTACCAACCTTCCCGGAGTAATTTATGGTTCAAAATACTGCGCAATAAAGTTTATATTCACTCATAGTTTATTTCTCTGTGCATAATAAAATATTGGACGATTTCTCTTTTGAGTTCGTATATTATCTTTTATATACTCTTAGTTTTTGACAGAACATGACTTAGGATAAATAAAATAAAGAAACCACTCCAATATGATCATTTACATGAATTTTATACTCCTTGAGTAGTCGAGTGAGAGTTGTATCTTTACAATGAATGAAGGAACGCTAAAAACCAAATGATCTCTGTATACATATTCATTTTCAGAAAAAAATATTCTTTATGTTCATTATATTTGTTCCTTAAGAAAATAAAAGAATCTCTCTACAAAATACTTTTATATAAAAAGGACAATTGCTCCAGTCCGTTTTATTTCCATCTAGGAAGGCTACTCGGCCTTGCCCGAGATTCTCTGGGAAGGTCAACTTTGAACTACTATTTCCTTGTCGTATTATCCATGTTGAGCAATACATAACTAAGTATTTAGGAGGTACAGAACAAACAAATAAATCTTTTTTTATAGTATATATTTTTCTCATTAACTACCCCACACCCACAAATATATATATTAACAACTCAAAATCCTCCATATACAATTTTGTCCAAATATAAAGCGTCATCATCAAGAAATCATATGTTTTTCCGCATAATATGATTTTTTCCAGGATGTATCAAATAATCCAAAACACACTTTAAGACTAAAAAGTCATCAATTTTATTCCAAATCTAACTTGGCATTTTAAGAAATCGAAAAAAAACCCAATTTGTTTTTATTATTATTATACATATGAATGAATTGATTTGTTTAGCTCATGGATAGTCCCAACCTCACTGGAACTTAATTCAATATCAGCCCTATTAATTACTATAGAGTATCTTTCAAAACTATACCAAACCATGCCGCAATATATATTGTAGCTCTTAAACTCGTATCATCATTTCCTTC
The DNA here is from genome assembly GCA_013387185.1 of Caligus rogercresseyi. Taxonomy (NCBI): domain Eukaryota; kingdom Metazoa; phylum Arthropoda; class Copepoda; order Siphonostomatoida; family Caligidae; genus Caligus; species Caligus rogercresseyi. The sequence goes on along the minus strand of CP045907.1, from coordinate 3,872,677 downwards.
TAACTCACTAGTCATAACAACAACACGTCGAACGACCACAACAACTCGTCGAACGACCACAACAACTCGTCGAACGACCACAACAACTCGACGAACAACCACTCGCCCAACGCTTCCACAGCCCCCAGTAAATACAAACGCCTTTCGAAGCTTCCCCAATTGCGGAGAAAAGGGTGCCTCCACACGGATCATAGGTGGAGAGGAGATCCAAGAGAATGAGTACCCTTGGCTCTGCTCCCTCCGATTCGCAGGCTCACATATTTGTGGAGTGACGCTCCTCTCTGGACCGCCTCAAGATACTATTTTGGTGGGAGCAGCTCATTGTTATGATAAAAGTAAGAGGGTTGGCATTATTACGGTTTAGATTTTTGGCCTATATAATTCGATGGCATTGGACCAATCCAACGTAGAATCTTTTAAATCAGCTTAATACATATTGACATTTCCCTCTCGGAAGGAGTCGAATCTGTTCACTCAGCATTGAGAGTAAAACTCGCTAATCAACTAAAGCAATACAGTCCCTCTTTTTTGCCATATGGTTCCATTGAGTTGCGACTGCGGCTTAGATTGCAAAGTCTTGTTCACATTTCCGTCGTGCCAAATGAGCATTAACTGTAGAGGTGGCCTTTGGTTCTAATTATGGACTGGGCATTATTTATACGAGAAAATATAGTGTTAAAAAGTCATACGATTCACTAAAACCCGAATTGCATATTAATTTCCAGGAAAACCTAGGAAAATAACAGGACAACTTTAAAAAAGAAAAAAAGACTTGTAATACTTGGAGACTCTATTAATATAAATTTGCCTTCTTAATATTCTATTCATTTTTTTTCATTCCAGGACAAACTTAAAATACTTTATAACACATTTTTACCATAGTTTTTCCGCCATGGTTGCTTAAATAAAAGAGTAGCATATAATATAATAGCTGCAGTAATACATCGAATCGTTGACTGATTGGCATAGTAGACTCAGATTACTTATTATATTGATAGCAATCACTAAAATTCAACTCTCAATGTTGGGGGCGCAGGTTCGAATCCCTAGAGGGAATGGTTGTTTTTGGTCTACCTTATTGATAGATCCTAGGTTCGATAGACTAATTTTAACGCTATAATGCTTATTTATATCCTATCGGATGCAATTCTATCGAACCATATAGGCAAAAAAAAAAGAACTCTTTTATCATTTTTTTGTTCTTAACCCATGAAAAGATCATGATGTTATTGTCAAATACTTTAACCGAATTATGAGCTTAAAAAATAAGGCTTGAGATAGCTGCAACAAGATAAAGAGTCTCTGGAGACTCTTTATAATTAGGAATAAGAAACAGCCTTCTCCATATATTCTATCTGATTGTAAACCAGATTTCGATAAGAGGCGGAACTCTAAAAAAGCCTTTTTGGTCCCACAATTATAGAATATGAAAATGATTTAGTTGGGATGCCTGTTGAATCAGCGAGAAGTTACATAAAAAGCCCAAAGGATTCATTGGCTAGTGATTGGCTAGACCACTGTATTTTACCTCTTTTTTCATATCAACATAATCAAATCAGTAATTCAGTGATTTAACCAATTTGGCATTCTCTGTAAATACAGAGAGCTTATTATTCCTTTAAAAACAGAGTAATATTTTGAGAATCCATCAGCTGTCGATGGAGGCCCATATTAGGAATGGAAATCTGGAGCTTGGCCTTGTTGCTTACAGATTCACTGACTGTTTTTTGGCGTGAAAAGAGAGAGGGGTAAAGAGAGGGATAGAAGGAAAATAGAGGGAGAGAGAGAGAGAGAAGTTTCTCTCTTAACCCTTTTCTCTTTTTCACGGCCAAAAACAGTCATAGAATCTTAAGCACCAAGGCTAAGCTCCAGATTTCCATTCCTACCCATAATAAACAAAGCAAAACTTCTTCATAAATGAGAGATTTGTAATTGTCGTTTCTTTGTTTATTTACTTATCCGAAGATCCCTTGTTTTGGGCTTCTTTCTCGACAGCAGACGAACTAACGCATTTCTCTGACTAAGCCACCTATATTTTTGTCTCTATGATTTTAACAATTTAAACTTGAATAACATTTTCTAAATGTATCTTTTTATACAGACAGTGGCCCACGCCAGTACTCCATCGTGTGTGGAGAACACAATCTCCGAAGAGCAGATCGATATGAGGTCACCATGAGGGTCATCGAGGTTGTGGTTCATCCCAAATATCGCTCAGCCTCCAGAACGGGTTATGATATTGCAATTTACAAAGTATGGAGGCCTTAAAGAGATAAAGAGAGAGATATTATATTCCCTTTAATTGATTGTTCTTAGGTGGACACACCTCCACTTGTGGGGAAACTCATTCGTAAGAAGCTTTATCCCATTTGCCTTCCGGATGTGGATGACTCCTATGATGATAAAAGCGTAATCGTCAGTGGCTGGGGAGTTACACAAACGCGAAGGATTAGAGTAAGGGAGGATTCATCATCATAAGAGTGATCCTTAATGATTTTTGTTTTCTAAGGGAACACCCATTCTGGTCCGATCAATTCCAAACGTCGCACGACACGTGAAGGTTAATGTGCTTCCTTGCACGGATCAAGATGGCTTCAGGTTTCCGGATGGATTACTTTGTGCCGCAGATGATGGCCGAGACTCATGTCAAGGAGACTCGGGTGGACCTCTCATGGTGCAACAAAGGAACAACAAGTATTCTTGGATTGGTAGGGGAGGAGTTGATATGCTTGAGATTTGTACTTTGATTTAACGTTATCTCATTTTATAGGTATTGTGTCCTTCGGAGTAGGCTGTGCAAAGCCGGGGTATCCAGGAGCATATACGCGAACTACTTGCTTTCTCCATTGGATAGCCAACGAATTCGGCTTACCCGGGATATCCACGACACCGAGTAGAAGCAAATTTTGGAGCACAATGTGCCCTGACGATGGAGGAGCGACCTTCAATGGGTTTTTAAGCGATGAAGATGTCATCATTGTTGAGGATGAATGATACATGTATATTTATTAGTTTTCATGAATTAACCTTACATTTATTAGAAAAACCCATCCTTCATATTTAAATTCTATATTTATGGCTTTAAATAAACAACAAGAACAACATCAAAACATATATTTAAATTTCTCTAAGATCAAAGTCCTGCCCAGCAAAGACACGAATCATAAATTGTCGATGAACCCCTGTTTGAAAAGTGGCGGGAATGATGACGTAGTATCCAACGCTGAGTTCAAAGCGTTTAAAAACGTCTCTATAGTTGATGTAGGTCCCAGATGAGCCCACATCGTAGTTGAAGGAAAAGTGTGCTAGATTCAGTCTTCTTCCAGGCTCATCTTGGTTGCTTCGATAGACGACAAAGGCGATTTGTGTCAGCTTAGATTTAGAGCGTTGGTACTTTTGAGAAAGGCCGATGATGACCTGACTTGACTTTTCTCCGGGATCAGAGTCCTTTATATTCAAGAGGAACTGAGGGTTTGAGGCAAAAGATGACAAATCATTCCGCGATCCTCCAGAGGAGATCCCAGGGATCCATTCGCCATATACTATTTTGGTAGACGCATAGGAGTCTGGAGTTCCGTCCGAGTCAAAGTCCGGCCCTAGGGTGCAAATGGTCACGTCACAGAATTCCTTGTAGAAGTCCTTGAAAAAGTCCATCCAGAATTCTCCGTCGTGGCGCTTGTGTAGTCCGATGGACTTTTTGGTTTCAATTGGGATCTGATCCCACTTGGTATCCCCGTCACACCAGTCTCCCTTCCATTCGTTCTCATCAGCCCAAGGATTTCGGATGCGGAGAAGGTATACCTTTCTTCCCTCGTAGAGAACGGTGTATGTTCCTGTGATAGTGTAGGCGTGTCCGCGGATGAGGCCATTCTCATCAGGGACGTTTGAGGCTTTCCATTCTCCCATGCGGGAACAGGTGATGAAGGACTGGTGCTTGAACGAAGAGCGCAGGTACCTACCAGAATAATAATAAGTAAATTGAGTGATCTTTGGAAAAAAAAGAATTAACCAATCGTGGATCATAAAAGTGTGAATAGGAAAATACTAAATCACGGATTCATGAACAAAATTTATTTTTATTGTTTTATATATTTATTTAAGATATTTTGAATATTGGCAGATTTATTGGGCATGTCTTTTAGTGCTCCAAACATCAGTATCGGCCACTTAATGGCATACTTCGGTCATGATGAAACTAACGGTTCTAGGATTAATTGTATTAAACACTTTTGCATAAGGAAAATCTGATAAAGCATTTTTCTGTTCGGAATTATTGATAATAAGAATTTTTCCATAACGACACTTTTGTATAAAATGCATTTTTAAAGGAAACTACTGACTTTTGGGCCCAGCTTATCAGTCAAAATAGCTTTATTGAGCATTAACGAGCACATTTGATAAGTTTTATTTTATAAAACTAATAAAATGAGCCCATTTTGAGTACTTTTTCGTTCATATATAAAGGAGTATATTCGTATATAATAGACCCATAAGGGTACCTACCTATGAACCAAGGTCTGTATATATATATATTATACAGACCTTGCTATGAACATTAAGCTACGGTAAGGTAAGGTAGGTTTCGTGAAGAATAAACAATAACATAAGAAATAATAATAAGCTCAGGACTTTGTTATGTTAATGCGGAGAAGGAGGCATCCTTCCAACGAAGGATTCTCAATTACGGACTTCTCGGATCATATTTGTTGGACGACATTTCTCTACAGTCTTTCAAGGATCTATTGTAGCCAGGGGAGGTTCTCCAGGTGAAAGACCGTAGAGAAATGTCGTCCAGCAAAGATGATTCGAGAAGTCCGTAATTGAGAATCCTTCGTCTTTCAGAATGACGAACATTTTTTCTCGAACGTCAACAACGTCTTAGTTAGAGGGCGCTATGATCGATGTGTCCCGGTACCCGTTGATTTTTAGACACCAGACCGGGACGTTAAAAAACAGCCAGGAACCGGGACGGGACGGGTACCCGGTCGTTTCCTGGTTTGAGTATCGTACAACTGTACAATTAGCTTTAATTGAATTCGAAATTTGTACTCCTGAGGAAACTAAGAGATCTACAGGTGTCCCCGTCTATTTGGGAAAATAATAACAATATCATGGCTCACTGAAAGACTCAGAATTACTTTTATTCTAATCCAAGTCTTCTAAACATGTTTCATTTACTTCTTCCAATTACAGACTTAAATATACCCATGTATATATTTATATTCAATGACAATGTAAAAATCTCTTATTAACAAATATTATTAAAAAAGTTTCTGGTATAAGAAACTTTGGCATTGTCTCTAAAAAATGGTACTAATATTTAATATGAACTAACTCTAACTCAATAAAGTCTTAAAAAAACGAATCGTAATTCTTCGAAAATGGATTGCATCCTACACGTAGATAATTTATCTAAATTAACAGTTCGGAGCTTCGGATACTGGTTCGGAACCAATATAAAAACAAGGTTCTGAACGAGGTGGTGCAAAACCAAAACGTCAAAAATAGTTATGATGTTCGAGGTTTGGATCCACTTATACTTTTGGTTCAAAGGATCGGTTTTGCAACCAAAAAATGATCCACTGAACGACTTTGACTACTATGATTCATAAAAGAAATGACTAACTTGTATATTTGGTGTATGTTATCCTTATTGAGCTCATACCGCTCTGCAATCCCTCCCGTCAAGTCAATCATGGCCTCCAAAGGGAGTCCTCCTTCAATGGCCTCATAGCTCCCATACATTTTCGCAAAAGCCTTCTCAAGGAGAGCAATCCAAAATTCATTCGGAGACTCGGATTGTGCAAATATATAAACACCATTCCTCTGTGGCAATCTATCATCGATAAAGACTTGAACCCACTTTCCAAAGTGCCATAGCCTCACTCGAATCACTCCGTTATAAAGTGGGTCCTGTGGAGAAAGGGTTTGCTCCGCTGGGATGACCCTCTGGATGAGATCTCTTCGCTTGGCAAGCGTGGCCGCCGTAGACAGAAGCCAACAATCCCCGAGAGACCCTTGAACAACGTCAGTCCGACTAGTCCCGTCAACATAGAGCAATGGCTCCGAGGACGTTTCAAAGGGACGAACCCACTCAATTTCGCTCTCTGAGCTAAGATTCGGCCCTAGAGCCCTTTCAATGGGAAACTCCCCCTCGTCCTTGAAGGGCGTCGCCTTTTCAAGAGAGGCCAAGAGCTCATCCTCATTGATTTCCAAGGCAACCTCCCTCTCGTCCTCGAAAGCTATAGAACCTTTACTCTCCTCTGATAGCCGAGCCTGGATTGCCGTGTCCGTCACATTGAACGGAACTTTGGGCCAGGAGAGACGATGTTGTTCCTTATCTTCCTCATAGTCCGATGGACTGATTGTTATTTGAATGTTACTTGCATACTGTGGGGTCAGGGAGGATGTCTCGTCCCAGGGAGCATCTGGAGCATGACTCGAGGCTCCACAGCCCATCTTCACCACTCTCTATAACATTTTGAAAAAAATATACGTATAATGTTGTTTGGACGGTAATCAATGATTTATCGAATGGTTATGCCTCTCCCTCTTTCTCTTCAGCCCTCTCTTTCCCTCTTTTCCAATGGTTCTCGTTGTCAGAGTTACCATGTATAATTAATGATCTCTTTCTAGACATGAATAGTTGAAGTAGGTTGTCCTTTATTTCAATCAAAGTGATAACTTTACATCCCAACATGACAATCAGTCCTGTGATACTCTGATAAAGCAGTTTTCTACAACATGAAAGGGCTCTCCCGTTTCTCCAATTCGGAGGAGAAAACAAAATTTTCCATTAGTCGATATCTAAGAAGCAGAAAAAGTCAATTAAGATTACTACATTTATATATGAGACAAGGCGGCCTTACATCAATGTTTTTTAGTTCAGTCGTTTGAAACTTAAAAATAATTTCCCACTTGGTCCCGACTTGTTTGGACCCAAGAAGGAGTACATTAAGGGAGTCGTCCACATAGGCTATGGATCCCTTTTTATCTATATATACGAGTTTTCCCTCCTTTTCTGATGGAGAAATCCGTCCAAGGTACATGTGTAGCCCAGAATGGCTCGCCTCATATCGTCCATGGCCCTTTTCCGAGGAAAGGCCAACACCGATCCAGCCAAAGGGTTTCTTACGAACCTCCTTCATTGTAATTATCATTTCGTCTCCCGCCCAGATCCAAGAGAGCTCAAAGCGATTCCGTCCAAAGCCAATGGAGTCTTTCATAAAAAAGAGTTTGAAGAATGATTGTAAAGGATCTTTGAAGGTATTATTATTACTCACTTGGCATTTGCTCTATTCTGAAGAATCTGCTCTCAAACACACCTTCGAGAATCGTGGAGAGAGCAGATAAATCCATGGGTTTCTGCGTGATGATTGCAAGAGAAATTCCTACTCCTTTGACGCCAAATCGCCTGTGTAGAAGAGAAAAAATCAGGTCGACCCATTGTTCTCATTATTCTATCTCCTAATTTTTCTCGAATGTATGCTTCAGACTTGTTGACGTTCGCGAAACATTGTCGTTCGTCGTTCATTCGCTGTTCGCCAAAAGTTGTCGTTCATCGTATTTTTTAAATTGAATCGTTCGTCGTTCATCGTTCGTTGGTCGTTCGTCATCCCGAGAAAAAGTGATGACGTTTTTTCTATTAGAAAGGAAATCTTTAAAAAAATATAAGTCCTTTTTTGGCGCCAAAAACGAACGACGAACGATATCATTTTTTGTTGTCGTTCGTCAAATTTTTGTCGTTCATCGTTCGCGAACGACGAACGATTACAAATAAACGACAAATCAACAAGTCCGGCATGTTCTAATTGTTCATTATTCTTGACCTTTTTCAAACACATTTATCCTTCATTAGATTGAATCAAAGTGATCATTCATATATGTAGTGTAAGAATTCGTTATACACATAAGTTAAAAGTATTTAAATTGCTCTTAGTGATATTCCTTTGTATTTATGGTAGCAGAGTGGGACAATGTCTAAACAGTTATCACTTGTGGTGCCTAGAATCCATTCACCGACTCTATTAAAAGGCTCGTCTTGGCCTCTTAGTAAGTGATTTACCCAGCATTGAGACTCAACAAGGAGCTATTTCCCCCTCAACTGTAGATTAAAGTATGTGTTTTAATGTCAGTGCATTCATTTCAGTAATATATACAAGCTGGTAGTTTATGCGAAAAATGTATTTTCTATAAAGACAAAGAAAAAACTACGTGCATTGTCTTCTTCTTCCGGAAGACGGCTTAAGAATACATAGGGAACTTTGCTTACAAAATGGGAGTTTTTATTTCCATTAATTAATTCCACCTGAATTAATTATGTCCGACCATAGGGAAAAACATAATAAAAGGCAAACTTGTCACGATTGGTCGCTCAAGGAAACTAAAAAAGTGACCTTTGGAAAGAGTGAGCCCGCTAGTCACAGCACCAAATTTTTCTTCATGAGGAAAAATTTGGGCTGCCTCTATAGACAAGTGACCACTATGTATAGGTGACCACCGGCACAGATTTGAAGGTCATCTCTTGTCCTTTTTAAGCCATATTTCTTGGACATTGAATTTTTACTATTCTCATAAAACAGAGTTCGAATTAAAAAGATTAAATAATTACTTAAACGCAACTACTTTTGGTTATACTACAATCCGAACGTTAGTAGCGAAATTGACTTCTAAAGGGTCATTTTTTACACATATGAGCCAATAATCAAAAACACTATCGAATTGATGTTGGTAGAGATCTATCAATCGAATTAGATAATGTTTCATCTATATAAGCGGCAAGATATGATATTCTTCCCACTTACGTCATCAAAAATATATATTTACAATATATTTTTGATGACGTGAAAAATAATAATGAGAGCTTTGCAGTGTTTCACGATCCATGGAGGCATGAAATAATTATATATACCTTGATCCTGACTTACAAAGAGAAGGAAAAAACGAGTTGCATAATCTTATCAAAGAGACATCTCAAGTTTTTAAAAAAACACATTGACATTTAGCAGTGGTTGCCGCGTGCGATGGAATGAGCGATAAACGATAATTATTGCTGAGGTCAAACCTTTTATCGTTTATCGTTTATCGCACAGTTTTCTAAAATTATCGCTCATTCACTTACCGTTAGTCCCAAAAAGTGAGGAATGATAAACGATAAATTCAAAGACGACTTTTGTAAAAATTCAAATGTGCACGGCGGCAATAGTCACAACAGCCCACCTGACGTTTTCAGACCAGTTCAAGCTGAGAGTATATATAGGGTAGAGATTAGAAGGAGCAACACTGGCTTGCAAGTGAACCCTGAAAACCCCTTATGAGAACTGCTAAGTGTGTGTGTAGCTGGCCAATCACAGCTGCAGTGAGACAGTCTCGCTGGAGTTCTCGAGTTAGGAGGGTGTGTGCCGCTCTCTCCCATGCACCGTCTTTGTGTTCAGTTATTACCAGGCTTGTGAGTGATCAGAAAAAAATAGCGATCCGATCAAAAGTAACGATCAGGAATTCTTTGCTATATTGCGATATAACGATCAGGGACTTTTCCGATTAGCGATCCGATCAATTTAATTGCGATCAAAAAAATAATCTATGACTAGATCTAAGTAAAATTAAACATACATACAGTCCAACCTGTTTAATTGATCATCTTTAAATAACGGTCTAAAACACTCAACAAAAAAATTACCCCCAGAAAAACTAAGCATTTTACTAATACAGACATACCGTTTTAAATAAGCAAATGATACATCTTAATTTTTGTTTAAGTTGGATATTGTAAATAAATATATATAAACAAGAGCATTTAGTTTGCTACTTTCAATTTTCATTTGCCTTATTATTACACATAAGTAGAAGTTTCTTCTCGAAATTGAATAAACTTTCTTCCAAGTGATTTCTAACTTATTTAAAATTTATTTTTGGGTATTATACATACTCAAAATATAAGTAGATAATGTAAAATATTAGATCAACAAAGAAACATAATTAAAAAAACTTTATGTAGGATCAAAATGGATTATAGAATGCATATTATTTTTAGCGGGAAATATTTTAGAGCGCTTGTAGTGTATAAACCCAAAGAGAATATAAATATTTATATTCTCCTTGGTATAAACCCAAATCAACAAGCTTTTTTCATTAGTCATGTTACTAAAATGATCATACACTACTATGGTTTTCTCTGCAGTGGTTGCCGCGTGCGATGAAATGAGCGATAAACGATAATTATCGCTGAGGTCAAACCTTTTATCGTTATCGTTTATCGCAAAGGTTTCTAAAATTACCGCTTATTCACTTATCGTTAGTCCCAAAAAATGAGGAACGATAAACGATAAATTCAAAGACGACTTTTGTAAAAATACAAAAAAAATTAAAGGAATTTTTTGAAATACTCTTTTCTAAAAAAACGTCATTACTTTTTTGGAGATTTTTTCAAAAAAAAAAGTCGTCACTTTTTTGTAGATTCTTTTCAAAAAAAAAAAGTCGTCATTTATTTGGAGATTCTTTTATAAAAAAAACGTCATCACTCTTTTGGAAATTTTTATCGCTATCGTTTTATCGTTTATCGCTTACCGTAGGTTGGGTTTTGAATTTTTTTACCGTTTATCGTTTATTGCAAGTTGAGAAAAAAGTTATCGTTTTATCGTATCGCAAGTTGAAAAAAAAGTTATCGCAGAAACCACTGGTTCTCTGGCTCCTCAATTGATGTTTGTCTGTTTATTTTAGGATGGGAAAGGCCAATATAATGATTTCTCATAGCCTATTAGCTCCAAAAAACTTTTCTATTGGCGCCTGTCTGTAGACACTGGCTTTTCCTTGAGTGCTTGTCAGTATGTTATGCGTTATTCTTGTGGAATGAATTTTGATCAGTAAAAAATATAGTTTGTCTAAAAAACATTGCTACACATTTTTTTCGGACCAACAAGCTGGTTATTATTCGTAGGTCCTTCAACATGAATGACAGATATTCACGCAATGACAATTTTTTCACTGGAGCCCAGAGGGGCAGCCAAGAGTCTGACAATGTGCCTTTGTCGCGATCAAGCTCAGCAATGTCAGTGGGGAGTGAGAGCAGCGACACCCAACAATTACATATTTCAACTAAATAAAGGTACTTATCATTTATCACTTTTGTTATCGCAAGTAATTTTTTATCGGTATTGTTTATCGCTTACCGCAGGTTGGGTTTTGAATTTTTTTACCGTTTATCGTTTATTGCGGGTTGAGAAAAAATATCGTTTTATCGTTATCTCAAGTTGGAAAAAAAGTTATCCCAGAAACCACTGACATTTAGAATGCATATGTCGACTTTTACCGATATAATTTGTGATATAGCATCCAAAGGAATGGTTTTAGAAAGTATTTTGAACACAAATTCAAGTGGGTCCAATAAAATAAATATTCAAACCTATATTCCAAAAACAGGACGTCATGAATGTGATCTAGTCTTTTGAGCATTTGACAGCTGTTCTCCGTTTGTTCCAGTAGATTCTGATATTTGAAGCTATTTGGATTGGTAAGCTCAATGTTCCAGGGTTCCTTTTCAATTTTGAGGATAATTAAAAACTCACGCATCCCTGAAAAAGTGGACTCCGAATGTCATATAATTGGGTATTAAAACGGAAGACAAAATAAAAATCAATAATAGGATATGTATATAATAACTAAATAAAGATGGTGTCCGGAAAAAAAAGTCTAGAAAAAAAGATCAACAAAAAAAACCTATATTGATCTTGACTCTGATGACCATACGTAGAAAAGTACTATATGTATATATATATATATATATATATATATATAATATATATATATATATATATATATATATATATATAATATATATATATATATATATATATATATATATATATATATATATATATATATTATATATATATATATATATATATATATATATATATATATAAGGATGAGTTTTTAAACATTCTTAGACATGCTTAAGTCGGATTGAGTTCTAAGAGCTAAAATAAAATATGATTATCTAGAAATTGAAGATATATTATATATATATAGTTAAATAAATCAACTAATCTATTGATACCGATTGATCATAGTTTGCTACCGACTACTTATGCCGGTAGTAGATTTTTTTTACCGAATCCCAAATATGTTCATTACATTTTGTACAAGTTTATGGAACCATTTTAATCAATTGCATGAAATTTATCAATTTCATACAATAAATACTTTATTCCGAAATCATTCAAAATTATGAAAATATTTGAAATTTAATTTTAATTTGTTGTAAGAAACATCTTTTAGTTATTAGTTATTCATCTCCCATGATATCCGTGTCTGTGATCCTTTTTTCTTTTATCATTTCTTCAGGACACGCTCTTATTGTTAAGGTAATCTAGAATATGGCTTACTTGATGACTTTTATAGGATCTCTCAAATGGAAGAAATTTCTTTGCGTCCTTGGTTTTTTGGATAATTCTTTTTCTTCTCTTCCTCCTCTTCCTTTTAGTTTATCGTCTCCGATTACAGAGAGGATCCAAGGAACATAGGGCTTTACTCTCGTATGAATTGGCAGACGCTGGGACTCATAATGATCCACGGACATGTTCTTGCAGCTACGACCTGGTCTAAAGAATAATATTAAATTAAGGACATTAACTAAGTTATATATATTAATGTCGTATTTTATTAATTGCGTAGGTAGTTATTTGTGTTTAGTCCTATTCTAGAAACTTTTACCTATGCATTATTAGTCTTTTCAGATACTTTTTTATATGTCAATGCTGCTCTTTTAAAACATAAAGTTGTTAATGTTTCATATGTTGATTAAATAAAAAAGTATTCATTTAAAATATCAACAAGTGATGTGTTATATTTAGACATTGACATATGTATCAATGCTGATTATTGCCCTTACCGCGAAATGATCCCTGTGAGAACAGCATATCCCTTTGACCCATCCTTGAAGAACTCCTTTTTCCAAATGGCTCCCCCAGAGTGTTCATCACAGAGGAGCTCCATGTCAAGCCGTCCGAAGTCTCGAATCTCATTCAGGCCCGAGAGACTCCTTGGCCCTTCATTCCATCGCTTCAGGATTCTGGACCAGGGACTGCCATCCGTGAGGAAATTAACAGAAGAGCCTTGAAAAGCGAATCCCAGTGTGCAAAAATGAGTACTCTGAGATCCGCAGTGATGAAAAGATTCCGTTGAGGCGAATGTTTGAACGGATTCTCAAAGAGATACGGCCCAGGACCTAAATCCTCGTGAGCACATCCACGGGAACAAAATCTGAAAGGAAATCCCTCCATGGACTATAAAGACAGGTGTGCAATATATATTTATGGATTGTTACAATCTGCTGGCTTTTGTTTTAATTATATGGATATATTTTACTCTGTTCATGATGTTTATTCATTAATTTATTCCCTTAATCCATTTATGTAGATTAACGTGTCGCTTCCGTTAGGAAAATATGATGTAGAAGAAGATAACCGTTGTTTGGCTAATTATATTTCACGGCTTAGGGAGCGTTAGGCAAGATGACTCTACACTGGGGGCGCCTTTTTATCAAACCTTATAAATTGAACACTAAAACTACCAGACAGTTGACCCCCCTGAGCACCATTAGGAGTCATTAATGACCTATATAATAAATTTAATATTTTTATTCATAAGTTTATATTTACATGCCAAATATTACAAACATTATATTCACATATTATTATTTTTCTTCTAAACAGTTTTGACATTTGTATTTGGATATTTTTTCCGTAATTTTACTACATTTTCCACAAACAGAGCATTCACTTAGAGTACATGTATTGAAAGCTTTATTATTACAATTGTCAAAATGGCAATGCCTGCGTTTATTTGATAATGGATTGCTTGGCTATCAATTAAGCTACAAATGTAAAGTATGTCAAATGTAACATAAAATTAAACAGCTACACTAAAAATCAGAGTTCGGGCATATTTGTGAGCACGAAGTCCCAGTTTAAATCTGTAAAAATGTCAAAAATGACCACTTGGTAGTTCTAGATTTAAAGAAAAAGGGGAGGGAATTTAAAAAAATGCATTGTGCTTAAAAAGGATCACTTCACTCGCGGAGGCTATTGAGGAGCAAACATCAGTAATTTAGTGAGGAAATCATAGAGATAAAATATATAGAGAACTTATTCCCTTCATCTGTATTTTTGTGTCCAATATAAACAAAGTAATTTGTACTACGTCATCGTAAGCTCATCATACAGATATAATTTATAGCAGATGATCAGCTTACGATGACGTAGTACAAATTACTTTGTTTATTTAGAACACAGAATATAGCTGAACAATGTTTCTCTGATATTGAAGGGAATCAGCTCTCTATATCTTTATATCTCTATGGAAGAAATTCATCTTGAATAGACTAATACTCTCTTCTTATTGGGCCTACATCAATGACGTCATTGTCGAATCCTTTGAAGTGACTCCTCCACTTCCCCCTAATATATTAATCACTTTCTATGGATGTACTACATCCATACCAATTACGAATCTCTTCAAGAGACTAGTTCTATTTTCTACTCGAATGTTGATTACATAAACAAAGCTTCTACTTTATAACAATATGTATTTGATATTAATGGACACTAGAGATGTCGATCTGGATTAACCAATAACATGAAGAAGAAACACATTGCAGTAGAGTCAAAACCTTTTGTAGACTATACATTAAATCAACAATGCTATAATTGTTTAATCTGATTGTGACACTTCCCTCTGAGCTATTTAAGTAAGGGTACTACCATAAAGATTGCTGGAGTCATAAAAAAATATTGAGAAAAAATTAGTATAACTCTAAACATGGATGATTTGTTTGCTTCATATTGCTGAATTGTCTTTTTGGAAAGATGTTTTTCAGAAGAAAACATAAGATTGCATATAATGGATTTAAATGGAACCAAAAGCTTTTAATGCTACAAATTAGTTACTACTAATAATTTTAAAAATATGATAAAAATATGCCATATGTTAACTGGAAATTGAGAACGATTATGATATTCGGAGAGGAAGACTAATTTTAAATACCTATTAATTTTGTTGTCAAAAACAGATCTCAAATATTTATAACCATGGCTTCATTTCATGTGCCATATTTATAATAAGATTTTTTCCCTTTAAAATTTTACAAGCTTCCGTTGCATACCAAAACTTCGAGTGGGAGGCAACGTTTTGGTACGTACATGAGAGATGTTTTTTAGTCATTACACAGTACAAAATACAACTTTACAAATACAATCTTTTTTTTTTACCGAATATGTATGCATT
>CP045907.1:3816543-3857295 GCA_013387185.1 Caligus rogercresseyi | reverse complement strand
ACCTCACGACTCTGCGTGGAGGCCGAGACGCTTCTCACGCAGCGGACCATCAACGGAGCCTCGGCCCCTCCGCCCGACGGACTCCTCTCACTCCTCACCCCAACATTATTCTCCCGCAGAGATGGAGGGAAAGAAGCTGAAGGAGATCCTACAGGACTCCAGACCCCTGGGGAGAATGAAAGCCTCTCCTCGAGCTTCAAGCTCTATGCGGCAAAGCACATACGGGATGCTAACAACAGCGGGATTAAAACCGTATTCCTCATACCGACTGTGATGAACAAAATATATCTACAAGTAATGAATCTTCTTACCAATTTTTATACTATTTTTTTTCGGTTATAAAGACTTTTATTGAAAAACTATCAAGTTTTGTTATAATACTCAAGAATAACAGATAAAACAACAAAATAAAAAACACTTTTATCCGTTCTGTAAAACAAGACATACATAACGTTTAAAATCAAATTACTATTCAAAAAGCAATGACCTTAATGTAATATGATTGGCAATTTAATAAGGTTGATTTATTTTAAGAGTTCTTTATTTGAAGTCTTAAAAAGCTTATTAATATTAAAAAACAGAATGCCACGCCGAAATATCATGATATACCTTTTTATATCATTCAATGGACTAAATTAATTTGTTTTTATCGTCAGTTTAGAGGGCTTTTTTAACCCATAATAAAGCTACAAATAAAAATGTTTGAAAAACTGAAGAATTATTATAATTTTACCCTCCAGAAGTAGAGCGATTAATCGGCACCGATAGGACGTTTTACACTCTATTGGTTTATAAAACATATATAGGGGAGTGATTGGCTATAAGCTTTTTCTGCTCAAATTATCGTTATTATATAGATACTCAATAATCTACACTTGGTCGACCTAACGACAGTACTGTACTGTTTTATACTTTTATTTATCAGGACGTCAGAAATTAAGTAGACCCTTACTTTGGCCTAGTTATTACCCTGCAAATGATCGAGGATTCATTCAATCCTTCATTGAATATTCAATTTTATACAGGTATTCATTTAATAAGTATTGACAGCGCTCATCGTTTTCATCTCTGACGTCATGTTAATTGATGCATACACAATAGTAGTGTTTTGTAGTATTTTAAAAGTTATATATATGGACTTTTATTCCTTTTTAGGGTGAAGGCGCCTCAAGTTTGGAGCTGGACGCCTCGCTGATCCACAAAGTAGACTCCGTGGGAATGACGACGGAGTTCGGCAACATCAGCGTTCGAGACCTTGTGTCTGACGACATCCGCCTGGCCTCCCCCATGGGGACGTCATTTCAGAGGGTAACCTGGACGGCCATATCGTCGTGGAGACAAAACACGACGGGGACTTCCTGGCCTCCCACGTGGACGGGCCCTCGCTCCTCGTTAACACGGAGGAAGGGGACATCAACGTCCTGGGAACCGTCAACAGCGACGTCTCACAGTTCTACACCCGAATGGACATATATTCGTCCGGCATCTCAGTAATCAGTCATACATGCTGGTCCGAGACTCCGGAAGCATCAATGGCTCCGTGGAACAAGGATTCCTCACGGCTGTTGTTAAAACAGGATCCATTCAGCTGAGGATCGACTCTCTTTCCGCAGATTCTTCACTTCAAGTAAGTATCTCCTCAGATTGAATTAGAGCCCGACCAGTATATCGGATTTTTAAGGCCAAGGATCGAGCCTTAGTTTTAATGCAAATGGAATATTGGGATCTATAATTAATATGTTCATTCAATTCATTCTTAGGTTGAAAATGGAGAAATTACACTGAGGGTTCGAAAGGATAGGAATTTCCGTATATCCTCCATTGCTCAACACACAAATCTTTCAACCACAAAGTAAGTTTCTATATATATTAAAGACCTTCGTTCTTTTTGTCCCCTGATGATTCATCGTAAATTTGAATCACTGTAAGCATAAAATAATCTAGTTTGATAAAGAAGTGGATTTTAAACCTATAAGAAATACCAATTGTTCATAAGAGAATCATAGATTAAGCTTTCAAATATTGTTTAAAAAAACATTGTTTTTACGAAAAAAAACTCTTGCTTAATTACAAGTAATTCTGGACTCATTTGTCTTTATTAAAATACAGCAATGTGAGATAAGGACTTAGGCTAGAGTATTATTATACTAAAAAAGGCAAATAATTTTCTAAGGCTTTTTGTTATAATATTTTGTCCACAAAATAAAATAGAAAATATATATGTTTTTTAAGATATTACGTTAAAAATATAAATTAATATTAAAATTCCAAATTACGGTCCTATGTTTTTGAAAGCTCTCTTTGGTGTCATTCTTTAGTTTATTATAGTCTTAAGTTCTCTAATGATGATAATTGCCTTACTTTTAACTTTTGAAAGCTCACTTGACAAACAACCTGTAGTTCCTTTAGTCTTAAGCTCTGTAATGACCAGGCCTGTAGGAATCTGGACAAGCAATTTCTTGGCATAAACGACATTTAACACATATAATGCATTATGGCCTTTTTGCATATTTTTACGCATCTTTAGGGGTTGCGACTTCTTTTTTAAGAAAAGTCTCAACACAAGACTCGTTACGGACTTTTTTTTAACTCAAAAACTCTTTCACTTTTATCCAGAATGACTGTTATAATATTTATTGAACTTTTTATTTAAAAGTCATAATTTTCCGCCCGAAATGCATATTTTCATATTTGTATTGCTTTTAGTTCTTTTTTTTTTTTGCCTATGTATTTTTCCGCATATTTCTGGACATATACGACATTATTTTTGTTCCAAATGCCTATAGCCCTAGTATTAACAATTGGGTATTCCCAAGACAATCTGTTAACAAAATTACATTGCTTTGATATCAAACTATATGAAATTATTAAATAAAACTTCACCGGCAGCTAAATACCAAATTCCCCTAGGAGTATCCACAATTACCTATTGCTTGCTGTATATTCATCCACCCCTTTTCCCTCCTTCCCTTACCAGTTGCGAACCAGGGCGACCTATCCGTAAACGAAGAAACCCTTCACGAAACCTTCCTCATCGAACCCACTTGTAAGGGCTCCTCCGTTCTCCCATCCCCAATTCTCAAAGTTGAGGTACTCCAAGGAACTCTGAACCTCTCCTTCATCCCAGAGGACGAGGAGTCCTCCTCCTCCAACCAATCAGAGACCCGGAAAAGCACGTGATATAGCTTTAAAAAAACGCACCAACATTATTCAAAGGTTTTTAAATAATGAATAACAATAAAGACTAGTCCACGGATTTGAAAATCGCATCATCAATAAGTTGTTATGATCTTATTAGAATTATATAAAAAATACATTTTTTGGGTAATAGCTTTGAGTGTTTTATTAGAGATTCTGTCCTCCTCCAGGGATTTTAAATGTAGAGGCAAAAGCCTCAACGCGAGTCTTGAGATCCTCAATTTTCGTCGATAGCTCCTTGTTGTTTTCCAGCTCCGCTCTCCAGGCTTTTAGCTCCACTCCTGCCTTCTCCTTAGCTTCAATGGCTATTCCCATGGCTGTAAATACGAAAGTAAATATTTTTAGCGGATGATAATTACATATCAATAGAGTTGATGTATGTGTTCTCGCATTATAGAACTCTTAATATACTATTTTTAAATAAATTGCCTCCTTATGGGTTCAGCCAATCAGGTTTGATGTACATTTTTTGGGAAGCCTAAACACCAATAGTTCCTATGAAATCCAGAAAGAATGTCCTGTTCAACGATGTGCTTCGTTTGTGAATAAAATGTAAGTCAACTTAAGTTTTGTTTATATATTAAATATATTGTGACAACCATTTATTGTATTCAAAGATTTAAAGTTCCAAAATGGCAGTAATAATAAGCGTATAAATGTATATGTATTATAAAAAGTGCAACCATTTTCTTTGTTTTTCGTTGGACATTGAACAGTTCTTAACAAAAAAAAATCTCAAAAATAAGTTAGTTTTAAATCTTGTGTACAGGATTATATATCGTATCAAGTGCTGCCATAGATTGTATTAAAACAAATTATGGATGAGTTTTACTCGATTGAGAGGGGTGAAAATAGCTTTCACATGCTAAAAAATATATATTTTTTACCTTCATGAATAAAGTCCGCAACCGTCTCCATGTCCTTTGGTCCAAGGCCCCTGGTGCAAAGGGTTGGAGTTCCCAGACGAATCCCACTTGCTACGCTGCCGTCTCCCGGTACTAAAAAAGAAAGAAAACATGCACCTAAGCTGTTCGAAATATATACATTACTGTCAATAAGGATATTGAATATATAATAGTTATAAATGTGCTCCCGTCGTCGGTATCAAAGGTTATTTTGACACTTCAAATACTGTTTTGTTTGCGTAAAGCGTCCACATGAAATAGTTTGTTCGTCCGTTAAGCCTCAAATTGACTTTACGAAGGAAAAATTAATACATTTGAAAATAAATAATTGTAATTATAAAACACTAACTGAAGAACAAAACAGTTATTTCCATATTTTTACTAATTGTTATTCGGTGTTATAGATTTTGGTATGACTTTATAAAGGCCTAGCTGTTGAAGAAGAAAAAATATATACTTTTCGTTTTTGACGGGATCAACGAACAATTGTGGTGTTCCACCAAGAATCCAAGTGTAAACTATAATATAGTTGGGTAAATTTTCCTTCGTTTGTATTAGTAAATATTTTGATTAGTGAATACATGCTCCGATAATTGCTAATTATATATTATAATTGATAATTACTAAGGAATCAATCTCTTTTGGCTATGAAAAAGGGACTATCTTTGAGGGATCATATTTGAGGTATCCTGTGGAATTGAATCCCTAACAAATCAGTCCAAAGGAAAGAAAATCATTCTAACTTATCGAAATAAAATGATGTTTAGTGATAAAAACGTGCACGGCGTATCTTAAAATGCTTCTGAAATGTTTGGCCGTCATTTTTATGAAGTAAAAAACTTAAGAATACGTTTTCTCATTTTCACTATTTCAATTATAATTGCTTTCTTGCTGAACCAACTCAATTGTCGATAAGAGGATATTTTTGGTTACTTCACAAAGATCCAGTGAAAAGGCTTTTTACTTTCACTCAAGTATATCTTATTCACAACCCTGGTCGTAATATTGTTGAAAATATTTTTATAATCAACAAACTGCTAAATTATGACTCAAATAAGATGATACTTGACTATTGTTCAAAAGCTGATGAAGGAATGACAAACCATCAATTAAGTTCATTTGTGTTTTGTCATAAAAGCGTGAAACAATTGCTGCACTTTATTTCTTTTGTGGTTGGACTTTATATTCGATTCCTCTTAATTTTTAACAATTTAAAATTTTTTAATGTTTTCATAAATAATTATTTTGTAGGAAAATAATTCAAATTTAGTTATTTATATGATTTTGAAAAATTAGAAATTATTAACTGATACTTCATGCTATTACAAAAGAGCCTTCTAGATTCTTAAGTCATACCCATACCATTATTCTCCCAGTCTTACTAATAAAAAAGTGCAATGGTACCCATGTACAAGCTGTACGAACATCGAGTGATCTCCTTCTACATTCTTACCATCTTCCACATCCGCTCTCTATGACTTTCTTAGTTTTGGTGGGTATATTTTTTTACTTTATATTGTGTGTAGTACGATATTCTTTCGAATAGTTATCGAGGAAAGGCATTGGATTATACGAGCGTTTTTTTGTCAACTATTTCATATAGTCTTACGATATAATAAATATTAGGAGTTGCGACTATTCTTATAGCACATATTCAATAGATTTGTTAAGTATTTGAAGACAAAATAACTACTAGGGCTTAAGGGGGTAAATTGAAATACAAGTTATATCCATATTGCCAAGAAAGCTGACTTCTCGCTTGCCGGTGTGACGTCATTAAAAATCCGGCAAGCGGGAAGAATAATGATTTTTGATGATGTCAAAAAAATGAAAAGCTTAATGACGTTTCACAATCCATGAAAACATGAAAGACCTTGAATTATATATACCTTCACTATTCTTAAGGCACATACTCCGTAGTTTTGGTCAGCCATTAAACGATAAAATACTTGCTAGACTTACCACTATTCTTATTCACGGATATTCCCACATCCTCAAGGATCTTTTCCCCTTTACTCCCACTCAGACCCAGGGGCTTGAGATTCACAATGAGCATATGATTATCCGTTCCCCCAGCAACCAAGGTATAGCCCTTTTCCATCAGGAGCTTTCCCAGGGTCTGAGCGCTATGAACGACCGTCTCTTGATAGATCTTGAACTCTGGGGATGCGGCAAGCTTCATGGCCACTCCAACGCCTGCAATGGCGTGATTATGAGGACCTCCCTGTAGACCTGGAAGACGGCCTGGTGAATCCGGGACTCCATATTGATCTTCTCACCACCCATTTCAACTTCTGTAAAAAATGAAGAAAAGAGATGTGCAAATTATAACTTTGGAATCCTTACAAAATGAAGAATAAATGTTACTTATATGTTCCACTTATTTAACTTGATCATTCGAGCAGAGTTGAAACCATAAGCGAACCATCAAACCCCTTCGGGACCATATAAGTGTTACTTTAGAAAACATATATTTTGTACCAATCTTGAATCGATCGTTTTTAAGGGATAATGTAGACGGTTCGGAACATTCCATATTAAAGAAGTGAAAATGGGCCCACAAAATTCAAAATGGTTGAAAATCCCCCAATTAGAACTATTTGAAATTATGCATATTGGAACTGGCACAACACAATTGCTACCCACATAAGTCTCTAAATGCTTAGTAATTGATGATTAGAAAATGCCATTATTCCAAATTTACGACTTCTACTAATATAAAAAGCATATCGTTTAAATTTGAATCTAATTTATAATCATTATTAAGAACAAGTAAGGTTTTGAACCGTATTATCTGACATCCAGATCTAAACTGAAATAACCGAGCTCCAACACATCTTTGCCACATAAACCAAAATCATTTTAGAGACTCTATAATAGAGGCGTCTAGTATATGCTCTCCAATCCGAACTTTCAGTAACTATAAAATAGCAGGCTGCTATACACACCGATTACCTTTTTTGAAGAAGATAACCCCTGCCCGGGGACCTCTCAGAGTCTTATGAACCGTAGATGTGACAAAATGGCAATGTGGGAAGGGTGAAGGAATAATCCCAGCGGCCACAAGGCCGGAAATATGCGCCATATCCGCATGAAGATAGGCTCCAACCTCATCAGCGATTCGTCGAACTCTTTGTAGTCTATTAGTCGAGTATATGCGCTAGTGCCCACGATGATGAGTTGAGGCTTGAAAGATTTGGCTCTTTCCTCAACGTCCTTCATATCTATGAGCCCCGTTTCTTTGTTGACCTAATTAGTAACATGTATGTAAATATTAGTCAGTCTATACATCGTATGCATTGATGTATGACAAACCTTATATAGATGCGATTCAAAAAAGTCTGATGTGGCGCTCACTTTGCGATTAGCAGAAAAGAACCCGTGAGTTAAATGTCCTCCATCCGGCAGATCCAATCCCATGATTCGCCCTCCATGCCCCACAACCCCCAAATACAGCGCCATATTAGCAGAGGACCCTGACAGGGGCTGAACATTGACGCCCCATTCCTTGGAATCTAATTTAAAGGCCTCCAAGGATCGATTCTGCGTTAGAGTCTCCACTCCATCGATGAACTCGTTCCCTCCATAGTACCGCTTCCCGGGTCGCCCCTCGGAATACTTATTGTTAAGGCAGGAGCTCATGCACTCCAAAACCGCCTGAGACGTAAAGTTCTCGGAGGCTATCATTTCTAGACCCTTGAATTGACGGGCACTCTCTTGGAGGATGAGTTGATGCATTTCGGGATCCACGGATTCCAGACCCTGGCTGAGGGACTCCAAGTAAGTTCCACCGCTCATGTTGCCTACTGGTGGGTTGTTAAAAAAGTATTTATTTTAGTTGAGACTTTCGGGGTCTTTCGAGTTAACACTTCCTTGCAATGCAAAGAACTGAGGGCAAAGGTAAGATGTGGGATATAACGATAATAATAAAAACGGAGGCACGAAGCAAATAACCGCTCTCTGCTACTCTTGACCTAACGTAACCTAAAAGGACGCATAAAAAAGAAGAAAAAAAGTTTTATGGCTATAAACCTGAAGGATATATATACAAAATATAATAAAACTATTAGAGTATAAGAACAATGGATAACCGAAGACTCCACTTCCAATTATTCCCCAACAATGCTAAATGGAATGCCCTTAATGGAAACCGTGATATATTTATAGTCCTTCCGGCATACACCTATAACAAAACTTATGCAATAAAACATCAATCAATATATTATTGGTATCTGTGTTTTTTATTCTTGAATTTCATGCATGTTGCGAAGGGAATTACGTAATCATATATATATATGGCGGGAATATATTAAAAACAACAAGTGTGACAATAAAAGTGCACCCATTTCTGACCGCTAGTTTGACGTCATTATAAGGTTATCTTAATATTGATTATATTTATTATGGGAATAAGATGATGTCATCAAAAGCTTCAACATTTAAATTGTGTTGTTTTTGCTCAAAACAATCTTTTAAATTATATTTAGAGTGTATGTCCGGACGGTTTAAAAACTCATACTTATGTAATTGACAAAAAATGTAATTCAATCAGTTGGAGTATTATATAATTAAACACTTTGATTGTATTTGCTCAACATATTTTATTTGGATATCATTGATAAGGATAATATTTTCAAGATATGATTTGAATTTTGGTGTCCTAATTTAATTTATTATTTAAGTGAATTGTCAGCCATAAATCAATGCCTTGAAGGCATATTTAAAAGAAAATTTGTAAAAGGAATTTAAATCTAAGATATTTGGGTATATTAATAGGGTTGTGAATTGAACAGAAAAACGAATGCCGTTCGCGAACGGACGTTCAAAATCGAACGTTTGAACGGAATATAAATGAACGCACGATCGGTTTTTTTTTTGTTGGCGTGCGTCCGTTCAATTTATATTATTTTCAAAAGTGAGGACGTTTAGTTTTACAAAAAAAATGCAATTTGAAATAACTTCTAGTCATTCTGGAATAAAAGTGAGGACGTTTTGTTTATAATGTAATTTTTTCAAGTTTGAAATAGTAAATAATTGATATATTTTCAACGAATGGACGAACGCTAAAAAATTGAACGGACGAACGCCTGAACGGAACTTTTTTTCAATCGAACGGACGAACGTTAAGATTGCGAACACCCACAAGCCTGATTATTAATGGCCCCAAAATATTCAAATAATTTATATTAAAATAAATAGTTAAAACTTAAAATTTAGCGTATTGTGAAGTATAAACATGTTGTAAATAATTGAGCCATAACTACGTTTATAAGTTAATGTCATATTTGATTAATAGCACAACTGTACAATTAAGTTTTAAGAGCGCTTCTCAGTGTTTCAATCTCCTGGTTTTCTATATGCGTTATTTAACACTTCAATATTTTCCATCTATATATATCTATATTTTCTATATGCTCATGCATTACAAATATATGCGCTACGCAATTAATACACTCTGGTATTAGTATTAGATCCACCACAGACTTAGTTAATGTCTTTAACTTATATCTCGATGGAAGAATTATGCGGTTCTGAATCTAAAGTGAACGATAAAATGCCTCGGAATAGTTGTTTTGGAACCATTTTTAAAAGTGGGTTGGAAAGGGAAATACTTAGTTGGAACGGTGAACCAATATTTGTAAAATGGTTCGGAAGTTCGAAGCCACAATGTCCAAATAGTTCGGAGTTTTAAGACTCTGAATCTCTTAAAAAATCGTTTTACTGCTCAATGGTCACGAACATACATTCCAGCTGACAGATCACATTTAAATAGGTGTCCGGATTTACAGTATATATCCAACAGAGCCCTATATGACCGGGATCTTGTTTTGATTGATACTAAATAATATATAAACATTATATTATTCTTATCTCCATCAAACTATTAAGAAGATGAAGTCTCTCGGAGAGGAAGAGTCCACGAGCAAGGGCACAGGAAATGAGCCGAGTAATCCCTTAAGTTCCCTCTTCCGTGAGTCCCTGGCTCTCCAGGAGAAGGGGAACCTCATGCGCGCCCCCGAGGCCATCTACACCCGTCTACATCCCCATCAAATGATTGCCCTCAACTGGATGTTTAACCGTGAGGTATGCCCAGGGAACAGTCCCTTCTGGGTCAAGGAGCCAGGTGGATACGTCTCCATCCTCACAGGAGAGTGCCGACGTCTCAGCGCACCCTCAGATATCCGCGGAGGTATCCTGGCAGACGACATGGGACTCGGAAAGACACTTACACTCATTTGTCTCATCATGACTAACTTCTACGATGGGAGACCCCTGGCCAAGCCACTCTATGGCTATGTGAGGAAACCCTTTGACTGCCTACGAAACCCCAAGCGACCTCAAAATCAAACCAATCTATCCATCAACACCCCAAGCCACCCCCTTTAAGGGAAGGACCACGAAAGTTTATCAATGTCTTTGACTTTTCCCAGGAAGAAAAACCTCATGTGAGTGAAGAGCCCTTCTATGACAGCGACGAAGAGGATCTTCCCTCCCGGGATGGATCAGCAAAGAGTCCTCTGACCATGAAGTAGAGGAAGTAGATAGCCCTGAGATGAAAAAGCCCCGATATTCTCTCCCCTCTTGTTCAAATGCATCCGTCGAATGCGAGGAAATAGACGCTGACTTTTCCCAACGCCTTATCGTCCCTCCTAAAGAGCCCTCAAAGAGCCTTGGCGAATCCCTTGCGACTCTTATCGTATGTCCCTTAAGCCTCCTTCATCACTGGGTGTCTGAGTTCAATAAGCACCTGGATAGATCCGTGAAAATTGATCTCTTCATGCACTATGGGAGTTTAAGGGTAAAAAGTGTTCTCTTGAGTTAGAGCGGTGTCATGTTGTTGTGACGACATATGGGACTCTGTCCTCCGAGTTCCGCAAGGACAATGCTTCCCCGGAGAGCACTCCCCTCCTCCATGCTCGATGCTTCGAGTCATTCTGGACGAGGGGCATTTGGTGCGCAACGAGAAGGCCTTTGTGACGCAAAGTGTCCTTGCTCTGAAGGCCGAGAGGAAGTGGGTCATAACGGGGACACCCATACAGAATCGCTTGAAGGAGCTGTACTCCCTCGTGAACTGGCTGGGCGTGAGTCCCTTCAAGGGGACAAGCGGGCTTGGAGTGCCCTAGTGGGTAACGGGACCTCCAAGGAAGGCATGAATCGCCTCAGGGTACTCCTCACACGGATATGCATGCGGCGACTCAAAAACGATCGCCTCAACGGAAAGCCCCTTGTAGATCTTCCCCCGCGAACATTCTACGAGAGAAAAGTTGCCTTTGAGGGCCTAGACGCACGTCTTCACGCCGTTCTGCGGGACAAGGGCCTCAAATTCATTGAGAAGCTTCTTCGCCGGGGGGAGTTGAACAAGAACTTTGGCCTTGTCTTTGCTCTCATCATGCGTATGCGTCAGTACTGCTGTCATCCCGAGCTCGTCTCAATCGACTTGAGAAAGAAGCTACTGACTCACCTCAATGATAAGAACTCACAAGAGGAAAGCTTCCTCGAGGGCTTCGGCAAGGAGCTAGAGCCAGGGCTGGCCTCTGAGCTCAAGGAAGTTCTTCGAGAGACTCTCTCTAATGAGGAAGATGAGGCAAACACATCCTGTCCCATCTGTCTGGACGAATTATCCCCAGGATCCGCTTCTATTACACAGTGCAAGCATATTTTCTGCATCAAGTGCCTCAAGGAATTCTTCTCCAACTTCAACTCTTCCTCCGCTCTATGTCCTCTGTGTCGATCATCCATTACGCCGGAAAAGATATCCCTGAGTCTAAGGGAAGAGGAGGACGGTCCAGACGTCGTTATTCCCGACTTGGACACATCACAAGACTCCCCTAAGCTCATAGCCGTTCTGAAGGAGCTAGAAAGCATTCCACCCGGGACAAAGTCGTCATTGTCTCACAATTCACTTCTTTTCTCTCCATCATTGCACCCCATCTATCCCGTAAGAACTACGACTGGGTCCGCCTGGATGGAACTATGAGCCTTCGTCAGCGGGGCGAAGTCCTGGACACTTTCTCCCGGGGATCTCCCTCCATTCTCCTCCTCTCACTCAAAGCCGGAGGTATAGGCCTCAATCTCATCGCGGGAATCATCTTTTTCTACTGGATCCTGCCTGGAATCCCGCTGATGAGGATCAGGTATTTGATCGGATCTACCGCATGGGACAAGAGAAGCCCGTCTACATTTATAAATATATTGTGGAGGAATCCATTGAAGAGCGGATCCTTGAGCTTCAAAGGCATAAACGGAATTTAGCGAAGGCCTTGTTTGATAGAAACGCATCCATTTCCTCTCTCAAGGATGGGAGAATTAAAAACTTTAAGGTCCTTGTTGGACTTGACTTCTAGACGCAGGAATAACCGAATATCTATATATTTATATCTATATAGTTTTTTTATTGTTGAATAGATTAATATTATATGAATATTATAAACATGTTTCTCAAATACTAATTGATAATTATTATTGCCAACAAAGCTTCATAGAAACGAAATTTATATTTATGAATCGTTTTGATCATTTCTAGCTACAGAATTTAATAAATAAAAAATCATTATGTTAAAATAATATAATACTCATTAAATTAATTCCTCAAATTGTCGGAGAACGCATATTTTTTTCATAAGTATTTTGGTTCTATGTTATATTTATTGTATAACGAATAACTTAACTCTTGTCTATCTCAAGATAAAATTATAATTCCGTGATTGAATAAATTTATTTACTTCTTGTACTTCTGCAGGAAAATAAGACTATCCAAGTTAATAGTATCAATGTCATATTTTATAAATAGCGTAGCTTGACAATATTTAAATTAAGCATTGGATTTTAAAATGTTATTTTCAAAATGACATGAAGGGTGATGTCCTAAAACTGTTCATTGATTGTGCAGAATGGATTCCTCTGCTTAAATTGAGTTAAACTCAAAGAAAATGGCATGACTGTTGTGCACTTGAAACATAGAATAAAATATCAGGACTCTATTTTGTGAAAGTTCATGAGCACTTCCAGACTAAGTATTAATTGCTTTAATCATAATCAGGCTTGTGAACGGAATGCAAAATTGAACGGCGTTCAGCTGAACGCACGTTCAATGAACGGAACGCAACTTTTTTTTTAACGTTGAACGCAAAAAAAAGAGTTGCGTTCAATTTTTCCAACATTTCTTGGAATTTTTTTTTAAAAAAGGTCATCACTACGCATTACTTTTTTTGGAAATACTTTTCTAAAAAACGTCATCACTACGCATTACTTTTTTTTGGAAATTATTTTCTAAAAAAAAGTCCTCACTACGCATTACTTTTTTTGGAAATTATTTTCTAAACAAAAAAGTCCTCACTACGCATTACTTTTTTGGAAATTCTTTTCTAAAAAAAAAAAACTTCATCACTTTTTCTGGAGATTCTTTTCTAAAAAAAAAGTCGTCACTTTTTAAAATATTGGAACGCTGAACGCAAAAACATTGAACGGAACGCTATTTTTTTTTTGAACGATCAACGCAAAAAAGCTGAACGCTCACAAGCCTGATCATAATACATTGAAGTATGGCTTTCTGCAAAATAATAATATATCTATACAAAAAATTGTTTCATTGTTTTGATCTCCTGAGCGACATCTGGTGTTTGCCGGAATCATTTGCGTGTATTTGTTTTGATTCGTGGTTTGTTGTGTTTTTATAGGGATCATTGGCAGAGTACCATGGACGATCAAGTATGTCCAAAATGCAAGACGACCCGCTACCGGAATCCGAGCATGAAGCTCATGGTGAACGACTGTGGACACAACCTCTGTGATTCCTGCGTGGATCTACTCTTTGTCAAGGGTAAGTGAGCCACACATGGAACTCTTTAAAGCCTATCGTCCTTAGTGTTAAAAAAGCAACAATTAACTTTGTAATACACATTTTTGATAGTCTTATTTATAATTATATGACTTCATATTTTATATCTATGCCCATAGAGTCATGAGGACGCCTTTCGAAATCTGGTTAAAAAAGGACTCATTTGATGGTCATAAAAATGTGGGAAAATCTATAAAATATGCCAAGACGATTTTTTCAATTAAAATCATTATTTGATCAATTCACTCTTATAGTATGAAATTCCAATTAAATAAACATAAACTAATGTCAAAAACGGCCATATGTGTGAATATGGCTCGATATTTCGGTTAACAAGATCCAGACTTTCTGGAATAAAAGTTTTAGTATTTCAACTTCAATTCAATCCGAGGTCTGGAATATCTTAATATCTATGCTTCATTATGATTTTAGTGTCAAATAGCCTGGAGTATGCTAGACGTTGATTCAGTGTCCGCATGTCATTGACATCTGACAGTCGAATCAAATCAATCACGTTTCAAAAGTATTCAACAGTATTTTTTGTCATTTAACATTTAACTATACAGACATTATGTAATTTAAAAATAAACTAGATAAAATTATATTATTTATTTAGGTTCTGGACCACTAGTTAGTGGCCACTGGTTATTTCTTTTGAGCCCCTGATTCATTCTTTGTTTTTACTCATTTCTTGATAGGCTCTGGTTCCTGTCCGGAGTGTCAGATCCCTCTTCGCCGCGTGAACTTCCGCGTCCAACTTTTTGACGACGCTCTCGTTGACCGTGAAGTGGACATTCGTCGACGTGTCCTCCGCGACTACAACAGGAAGGCAGATGACTTCAACACCCTTCGCGAATACAACGACTACCTCGAATCCGTGGAAGACATCATTTTCAACCTGAACAACGACATTGAAGTCTCTGAGACCCAGCAGAGGATCAATGAGTACAAGGAGAAGAACCGAGACTCCATCGCCCGAAATCGACATCGGCTCTCCAAGGAGTGCCTTGAGCTGGAAGACATCCTCCACTACGAAAAGACCCAAAGTGTGAGCAAGGCACGCGAAATGGAGGAGTTGGAGGCATCGCATAAGCTGGAAAAGCAGCGAGTCAAGGAGCAAATGATTCAAGAGCTCATGTTCTCAGAGACAAATGCTGAGGACATTGTGGACTCCTTCAACAGCAGTACCAAGGCAGCGACAGCCGCTTCAGTTAGCAAATTCCATGTCCCAGGTGCACCTGATCCCGTCCATAATCCCAACGCTCCTCCCACCCGACCCGAATGTCTCTCAAATGCACCCCCTGAAATCATCACTGACGAACCCTACGTCTACTCCGAGCCCCTCTACGCCTTTGAAGGGCCCGTCCACCCCCATCGGCAAAGAACTTGAGGAATACGTCAAGCACGTTCGACCTGCAGGTCCACCAGAGATCGCAGCGGGCTACGTGGAGAGCATTGCCTGCTATCGAGCACTTCAAGAGGCCATGGCAGGCTTGTACTATGCTCCAGATTAATTCATGCAGGCACAAAAAAATTATGGTAAAGGAGAAAATGTTCAAAGTTGGAGTTTGAAGGAGAAATAATAATTAGAAAAATACATTTCAAAATAATTGCATTGACTATTTTAGTATGCTTTTTAAGGATTCAATAAGGCCGACACATGAAAATTTATCATAGGTGGGCAGGGAACCTCTTTGCTCCGAACCAAGGGCGATTCCATAGAAAGAACCGTCGTAATTATTGGTAGTGCTGAATATCGAGGCATTTGTCATGATTTCCATTGAGACATACAGATTCAGTAAGAACGGAAGAGAAAGTGGGACTTAATATTTTTATATTGAAATAGGACGATATTATATATATATATATAAGGCTCAATCTTTCTTCCATTTTTCTGTCCATGTCTTTCCCCAACAATGGATGATGGTACATAAATACCCCGAGTTTCAGGACTACCCATCTTTACTTCGGCACTCTCCATGGGCGGTTCTTAACTTCGAAACCCTTTTCGACATTGCTACATCCATAGTATTTCCAAAATATGAGTTCTGAACTCTTTATTTTTGACAACTAATATACTATCTATTTAAATATATATAAAAATACCGGTTTATGACATAAAACATCTGATTGCAAACCAAATTTTTATAACATGAAAATGAGCAATTATATTAGTTGATAATGTGATGCCGGTCCACTTCAAATTTCTCCTTTTTGTCAATCATCTATTTCTTTTTCACAATTTTCCCCTCTTACATCATTTCAGATTTTTAGTTATGAACCCCTCCATATAAACAATAATAATAATAATTAGGACATAATAATGCTAGATAGTGATTATTTATAATAATAATAATATATATACCATATTTATAGTTATATGTATTAGCAGAGAATATATAAAAAAATAATAATAATTAAATCTGCGGGAACTAAGAGCGAACATACATGAGGTGTAGTTAATTATAATAATAGATACATAAAAAACACATGATCATCATTTGGAATGACGGATGTAAGTAACATAATCGAGATATAACCATTGGTGAGCGCCAACACCAACATTTGATATAAAATGCCCCCTTAACAAGAAACAATTATTAAGGTATATAGAATACAAGGAAACGTCATAAGTATTATTATGACGTCATCAAATAAATATATTGTAATGCTATTTTTATCGCTTGCCGATGGGGTTTTATTGACGTTTGTGCGGCAAGCGAGGGGTCAGCAGCTCTCCATGCAATATGAATATATATATACCTTGTACTTCAATTTACCAAAATAATTATGACTGCTGAGAGCCAACAAGAGCCTTTAAATCCCTTTCATCCACCCACCCACTGGATATGGATGTAAACAGAGGATTCCTGGCCGGATCGGCGGCACTTTTGAGAATAAATGCCCTAAACAATATAAAATGCGACGAGAGAGTTTCATTCCTCTTAAATGGCGTGTGTAGGTGGGGGGAGGAGGTGTTTTTCTTTGAGAATGAAAGAGGGATAGTAGTTTTTGTACGAGTCCATGGACTAGGAGATATTTTGTTCATTGTTGAGGAATAGAAAGAAGAGGGGGGGTTGAGTTTGAGGAGGAGGCTGTAGAATTTGTTTGTCCTCCTCATCCTTGTTCCCTCCACCGCCTTCCACCTCCGTATCTCACATGGCCGAAGAATGTCTCACTTCAAAGGGTGGGGATCCCAGAGCAACCGTCATGGGTCCCGTGATGATAGAGGGGCTTCCCCCCATAAGGGATGATGCCCCCATGGATGTTTGATTGATGAGGATGGGTGGTTGTGCGGGGGCGGTCATCATCATATTGAGATTATGAGGAAGGCTTCCCCCTGAGGATACATGGGTCGGCGTGGGAGGTGCATGAATCCCTCCGCCCAGTCCATTCAGAAGCCCTGAGGGCGGTGCAGGGGCTATGGGCTGAGGAACCTTGTTCTTATCCTTAAGGATCTTTGAGGCAGAGGCATTTCCAGAGCCACGGAGCTCCCGGAGTTGACATAGACTCTCAGGGGACGCCCAAGGCATTTGATGCTGGAAAGGTACTTTTTGGCCTTGGAGCCTGCGCGGTCCTCAAACTCGTTGGGAGTAAGCCACTCCTCGCCCAACTGTATGCACTTCCCTCGACTACCACTCTCATATTTATTGGCGTAGAGTAAGGCAGTTGTGCTTTTGCAGCGGACCTGCATGACGGATCCGATGCGGGACCCCGTGAGCGGGCGCGTCTGCTGAGGGGATGCCGCCGCAAGAACCTGAGGTTGCTGCTGATGGTGATGATGATGATTTGACTGTGGTAGGCTGAGTGCCATGGTGACCGTGGGTGCCATGTATTGGATGGTGACTGCTGCGTTAGATGGTTTGCAAAGGGATTATGTTGTGGCGTGGGGGGCGCGGATATGTGCGGGTGGGGTGAAGACATGACGAAGAGGGTTTGTGGGGTGTCTATCCGCTCAGGCTGAGTTAGGTGGTGATGATGATGATGTGAGGTTTGGATTGTCTGTAGTCCGTTGGAGGGTAGGATGGATGGAGATATCTTTGGGGGTTGGTCCAGAATGGATATGTATGTGGATGAGGGGGGTGCACCCGAGACAAGGGCGTGAGAGGAGGAGGTTGAAAGGACGAGGGGGGAGGTGGAGAGGATTTGAGGGGCTGCATGTTGCTGCTGCTGATGTTGGGTGTGATGTGTAAGGGGTGTGACAGCAGGGGGTGGCGGGGGGAGTGGGGGCGGTGGAGCCACATGGGTGGCGACCTGAGGGGTGATTTGCGGGGGCAATGAGAGATCATCCGACTCCTCATCCTCGTCTTCATGCCCATATTCGCTCTTGAGCTTAGCCTCCAACTGCCGTGACCATTCCTCACGTTTCTTCATACGACGCTTCTCCTCCTCGTCCTCGGAATCGTTGTCATCCTCATCCTCCGAGTCTTCAGAGTCATCCTCCTCCTCCTCAGAGTCCTCACCCTTATCATCCAAAGCTCCACCGCTGCCGCCTTCCTCTTCCATTGAAGGTAGAACAGGGGGTGCAACAACGACGGGCGGAGGCACTGGCTCCTCTCCTCGACAAAGCGAGCACCGACACTTCCGTGAGTGGGGCTTGAGGATCCCGGAGGCCGTTAGGGCCTTAAGAGGACCGTAGTCCGTCTGAATGTTCTCTAAGTAATATTTGGTGCTGCAGCCGGCGGAGGCTTCGAAGCTCTGAGGGGTCATCCAGGAGTCTTTGTGACGAATGCTGAGGCCACGAACCCGCTGGCGAAGCGTGCGATGTGAAGCTCTGCGACCTGGCCCTTGCAGCGAACGGATATCACGGACTTGGCGCTAAAGGAACTCTTTTTCTGAAATAAAATTATAATTTCCATTAAAAACTTAGATTTATTAAAATTATAACTCTATAAT
This sequence comes from Caligus rogercresseyi, assembly GCA_013387185.1. Taxonomy (NCBI): domain Eukaryota; kingdom Metazoa; phylum Arthropoda; class Copepoda; order Siphonostomatoida; family Caligidae; genus Caligus; species Caligus rogercresseyi. The sequence goes on along the minus strand of CP045907.1, from coordinate 3,838,458 downwards.
CTATCGAAAAAATGAGAGAACGATTATAAATACATATTTATAATACGTCAAAAGGATCATCAACTATTTGCTTTGCTAATAAAAGAAACATCATAATATATCTTAAGATTATCGATGTTTACCCATCACTGGAGTTGGGGAGTATTTCAAAGCTATGAAGCAGACTTACAACAAATGATGAGCATCCCATGAATGAAATATGACATTTATGCATTAAGTATTTTATAAGATATAAATATATTGTGTGGATGTTAATATTAATTATAAGTATTACTGAGGTGATGGACGTAATGACTTATGGATAGCTAAGCTATGACGTTAAACACTGAGCATCAACTAAATTTATACATTGATGTTGTGTTTTATTAATAGCGAGGCCAGTCATTTTTACTATATAACGAAGACTTAGGCAAATAGATAATTGTTCAAGGAATGAGTATCAAACCTATCTTGGGACACTCATAGTAGACATGAACACAAGAATTATCCAATGTTTGCCATGCATAAAATATGGCATAGGTATGCAGTTGATATTAAGAAATGACGCTATTCATTCACTGAGATTACACATAAGTTTAGCTAATGTCTCTTGTTTTAACCTAGACCTAGCTAGTCTTTCCAACATCAAAAGACCTAAGAGTAATGTCCGGAAGAAATAACAAGGGAATCGTGGATCGTATATCCATTGGAGTTTTTAAAAAGGAGAAACAGATATAAGAATTTTTTTAAAGAAATGTCCAAAACATTTTTAAAATATTTCCATGGCTTTGAAGGATTTCATGGGTTAATTCAGGTAACCAAATTATTTGTAATTTCTCAATGCCAAGTACTTGATGAGAAAAATACCGTATTCCTAATCACTATATATATACATAATTATGTTAAAAGTGATACGAAATTTGGGTCAAATATCTCCTTTTATCCTTTTCCAACCCCTTTCCTCGTAATATCTCAAGGAATATAAAAATAGCAAACGTACGAGTATGATATCCTTTTTAGGGCTGCTTTCCTCTTCTCCAGGCACAATTTGTGAAGAAGAGTCTTCTTCCTCCGGTTGGCTTTTATCCCCTTCCTCTTCGGCTTTCTTTTGTTTTTTAGCCGTTTTCCAGGCAGCGGACTTTCGATCCGAGGCCTGATCCTCATCTTCAAAGTCATAGGGATCCCCAGCAGATTTACCACTGCTTCGTTGAGGCTTGTTAGAGGAGGAGGCCTCTTCCTTGATTCCCCCGGAAGAGGGGGTTGAGGGAGTGTCTTTGGGGGTCTTCCCCGCTTACGCTTGGGCTTAGGAGCCCCTTCTTCGCTTTCAGAATCGTCCTTGGGGGTGCTGGGGGTGTTATTGGCTGGAGGAGTGGAGGAGACTGGACTACTCTCTTCATGATCTCCGTTGACGCTGAACCTTGATCGTCGGGGAAGGGGTGGCGGGCTCTTAAAGGTGGAGCCCAGGGAGACGCGCCCGAAGCGATGCTGTGAGGCCGGAGGGGGATTGCTGCTGCTGCTAGTCATCTTACCCACATTTCCCGGGTGTAGATCCATGAGCCCCTTGACTTGGAGGCTCTTGGCGACCTCCAGATGGGCCGGACCTGATGCTTGCTCACCCCCACGGAACCCCATAAATGTACTTGAGGATCTTGTCCAGGATGGATCCCTTGACCCCCTTGAGGAAAATGACGGCCTCGGACTTGAGGCGAGGCACGAGGGAGTGAAAATAGTGACTCCGGGCCGCGAGGAGCACGCGATGCGCCTCAAAGTTCTTCCCATCCTCCGTGCTCAAGGTAATGTCCGTGAGGAAGCCCTGGGAGTACAGACGACTCAACTCCTCACTCAGAGGAGGAACATTGTCGTCCCGTAGGATGATCTCGGATTCATTACTTACGGCGCTAGGCGCCGCCGTCGCCATCTTATTATTATTAGTCAAACACAAAGAGAGAGAGTGACGCTGAGAGAGAGAGAGAAAGAGAGAATGTTGATGCTAGGTGAAGTAGCCCTCTCAACGACTGGGACACAATAAAAAAAGAGAGGGAGAAGGTGTCGTCGTCGTATTTTTTATCGTCAACGCCGCCGACGCCGCCTCCCGACGACGACGCCTGTGACGTCATCAAACTACTTTCTCTACCTCCACGCCGGCGTTCTCCCTTCCCTTGGTCGTCGAAGGAAAGCGACGACGACGAGGGAACACACACACAGGGAGAGTGAAGGAAGAAGCCCCCCCAAACACACACACGGCTTCCCGCCAAAATAACCCAGTCTGCCAGCTGCCCTACCTGCCTAACTACTAGCAGGCCAATAAAACAACCAGCTACCACCATTGATTTAAGGCTATAATACCAAGTGTTGTAGAAAAGGAGAGGAGTGGGAGTTCAATGAACAGTGACGTCATTTTCAGTAAATAAGCTGTCTCTCTTGGAAAATAAATTATTATAAGAATGACATCATTGGAAGCTGACTACCTTTCTCCTTTTCCCCTAACTTGCCCACTACCATTAATATTGATCAATTAACAACAATCAACATGATTCATAGAAGCGTATGAAAAAGTGCTTTATTTTTCTACTATTCATGACAATTGAAAATGAGGCATTGGTTACTACAAATATAAATATGCTCAATTATATTTATATCACAGCCCGAATATGAATGGATGATGATTTATGAGAAAGCCGATTCTGATCGGGGGTTAGGGAGCTCCAGTCCTAGAGGCGCAGTCTCGGGCCCCGGAGCAAGTGTCTCTGAGCTTGTAAAAGTCCGAGAGCCCATGTGGGAGCTCAAGAGATTCTTTGGGAAAGGCGAGAGAGATAAGCGTGGATCCATTGGAAAAGTGAGATCGCTCCATTGATGAGGGGAATCCCCAGGATACATCATCACCCAGAAGGATATCCCTCTCTGCACCACGCCGTTCTAGAAGGGGAACGACCCTCCATAGACCAGACATATCTGGGGATCCAGCTCTTCATAGTGAGCGCTGAGATCGTTCCCTCTGCTCACATTTAATTTGGAGCTCAGGGACTTGACGAGGGAGCCCAGAGGGTCGACCCAAAGGAGCTTCACTCCTCGATCCTTTGAGCTCCGATAGCTCATCTTGACTCCAAGCGGCCGACGGGGGCCAAGGCATTAAAAAAGTCTCGAAATATAAGCTCTTTAGGATCAAAGGCCGACCCTACCTCCAGGGATAAGCTATCTGAGCTCTCTAGGAGAATATCTTGAGAAAGACGCTTTGGGACAATGAAGGCCTCTCCGATTGTGTTCTCAGAGTCTTTATAAAGCACTAAAATCCCCTCCAATGAGTCGTTTCGGTGAAAGGAAGAGATTTCTTGGAGGGTGACGGCCTTGGTTGACAGAAGGGCTTGAGCCAGGGGTTTCTCTGGTCCACCGTCCTCTGGGTCACGGTGGTGCCAAATATTTTGCCAGTAGCGGTCGTCCATGGCCTCTCCAGTGATATGGAGGAGCTGGGAGTCGATCAAGTCCAGGACAGACTGGCTAACAACAGGCTCTACTTTGCGAACAAAGTAAATGTCCTTCTCTGAGGCGGATTGGACCTTGGCCCAATCCCGTGGCGTTATGTCGTTCGGGGAGCAGCCACACCAGTCTACTACAGCCTTGTGCTGACACTTGCAGCCCAGCTTACGCTTCCAGTTTGTTAAATGGAGGTTGTTGTTGACGTAGGAGGGACAAAAAGCAGAGTTGCGAAGTGCTGAAACACAAGGAAGAGGTTCTATGAAAGTGATGAAATTAACTTTTTTTAAATTAAGTTTATATTATTTAATCGGTTATTTAATTATCAGGATCTCAATTTATGACTCAAAATTCTAATATGTCCATAATTAATGGATCTGACAGGTTATTCAGTGTTTCCTTTGGCGAGGAAATATAATATTTTACTGGCCGCATAATGGTATAAAATTCCATTACCAAATGACTGTGCTCTATAGAAAAGGTCATGCCGGGAGTCCAGAAATTTATAATAGGTACTTGATAGATCTGACAAGAGCGAGAGGTGATAGAAGGGGATGTTAGATAGTAAATAATGTAGTCGAATTCTTATAATCAATGGATAAACAATGCAGTTATTTTACATTATTGTGCACTAATTTAAGTCTTATTTTTTAACTTAAAACAGTCAATATCTGACTAAGAACATGAGACTTTCGTTTCATGAGGAAATTGGACGATTGTTATATTAAATTAGATAAGTTCTCTTACTGAACTACTACTTCACTCAATAGAAAAGTTTTGTTGCAAAAATACTGATAGATCCTTAAGAATTATAGATTTCCATGATATATCTGACAGGAACAATAGATGTACTAATGGATTGGAAAACAATTAATTTCATTTAAAATTATTATAAATTATGAAAGGTTTTATTATAAACTAAAAATAGCACAATATTTAGCTTTGAGATAATATCTGAACATGGAATTTCCGTTTGTGACGAAATAGAATGATTATTTTATTCATTGTTATATATTCGATATATTTGCTAAATTATTTTATTCTATAAAAAAGTATTTCTTCAACTTTAAAAATGGTAAAATGACCAAAATTTTGTATATATAATAAAAACATGAGACGCTATCAATTTATGTTCTGTTTTCGTTTGCTCTATAGGAGTTTCCTATAAAATTATATATAATTACGACCTTAATTAATTATGTTCCTCTTTAGTATCTTTAGTTATCCTTCAGGGCAGTAAATATAAACTAAAAAGTTCGTTTATGTTTCTTCGTCCTAAATAGTCTTACTCTGTTTATTTTGTATTTTATTTTTACACTGCATTATTTTTGAAGATATTTGAATAAAATGTTTTTAACCGAAAAAAATGAAGTAATGAAATGCCATTTTAGCAAATTATTTAATTATTATTTGTATTGATTTGAAGAAAAAGATTTGTTATAAGTCAGTATAAATAGTAAACATTAACTAAGTCTAGTACTAATGCCATATTTTATGAGTAGCATAGTTGTATATTTGTGAAAATTAAATAAATAGATGGACCACAAACTTTAATTACCAGAAAAGTCCATGGGAAAGTCTGATATTATGTATAAAGTTCAGATTATTCACCGTCCATCTTCTAATATTTTGCGATCAGACATTTCTGAGATTTTTTAAGATATCAAAATATGACGATATCATACTTTACCTGTATGAAAAAATGACTCCGCAGGGAGTAACGTATAATTATAAAGCTGCCTCAGACCCGCTAGCTGTGGATCCGTCTTCATATTATTGATAAGATGTTGAATAAAGTCATGATGTAGACAAATCCAGTCGGATCCTCCGTCCAGAGTGATCCCCCCGGAAGCTCCCTATTCCCAATCCTCCACATACGATTCTCGCACTCCAAAAAGGTCCTCTCCAGGCCTTGCTTCTGTATAAAGACACTAGCATCCCTCCCATGGGACTTGAGAAAGTTTTCCCTCTGTTCCGAGAGAGGAAAGCGGTGAGGTCCCCTAATGGCTGAATGGGATAGTCGGACTCGGAGAGATTAAGGAGGTAGTCCCATGACGACCACTCCGAGTCATGGAGGAGATACTCCATGGCATAGAGGAGCATGGATAGGAGAGAGGATCCTCCCCAAATGGTAGGGAATCGTCTTGGAAGGAGCCGGAGGTTGTGATGAGATAGGACGGATAGCTCTCGATGAAGATATACTTGACGGGAGTCGATGTGAATCAAGTAATAGTGATGTGGGCTATATATGCGTCGCAGGAGACGTTTGATCTGTCGAATGGATCTCCCTGAAAGCGTGAGAAGAAAGACGATTCGGACGGGACTTGGGGTCTCTGAAGGATCCATCCCCTCTTCCTCATTGGATTCGAGAGGAAGAAGTACCCCTGTGTGATAGACATTCATGGATAGATATCCTCCACAGATACCATCCTCTGGTTTTGGGCAAGGAAGATCACACTTGTCCCCAGGAATGGCTTCTTCCTTTTGGGGGCGGACGCGTCCGCAGAAGCACTCCTTAACATATTGGAGTCCTGCGTAGGGAAAGCCATAGAAGGTACAGGCCTCCATACATTTTGTGGGGCCGTTGTTCTCCTTGAACTTGAAGAGTTTGTCGGGGAGAAGGCGGGTGGAGAGTGAGTCACGGTAGCAGCCCAGATGGGTCCCTGCGAGCTCTGGGTCTACTCGGCTGGGGCAATGATTGGGCAGGGGCCCGGGGGAGTAGAGGGAACGGTTTTGTGAGCGGCAGGCGATGAGGGAGATTTCATGACGACAGCCCTGGGTCTTTGCACGTGATAGGGCTCGAATCGCATCCGTGCTCTGTAATACAAAATATTGTAGAGATCAGTTAGAGGCTGAATCGATTGGAATGGATTTCGGTTATCAATTAAGGAATCCTATTTGTTGATTTCTATACATAAAATAAGAAAAATATGACTTATGCTGGACAAAAATGTGTGAATATTTTAATAAATAGCCCCCATATAGCCCCAGCCATTTTTAAGAACAAATAAACATACATTAGACAACTGAACATGAATATAAACAAAACCCATTTTATTCGGTTCTACAAATAACTGTGAACAATCTCGAATACTCAAAGTTGTTGATTTATGCATTTAGTGTTCATCATTTGACGGAAAATATATTCTTTTCAGTGTTCACCACACTGAAGGATAGTTCAGTGCAGCGACGCTTTATTTTGCATTTTGTCCACAACTATGCCATTTAGTGTTGGAAAAAATATATAAAATATATCCAAGGAGTGCTAGCCCCGTGTAACGGAACTTGATTTTTCCCTTCAAAATTTACTGATACATAGCATTTGAAAGAAACATTCATTCGTTAAATATTCAGATTGTATGTTAAAAACATGTGTTTGGCTCGATGAAAACCTCAAAAACATTTCGTTCACAACTCTGTTAGAAATATAACAATTAAATTCAAAACGAGGGAGTAAGTGTGCCGGAATGCTGTACCGGCAAGAGACCAGTACATCGCTCCGTTAAAAGAAGAGAACAAAAAGTCGGACGGAACTTGAAATAAAAGAAAAAAATTGTCATTTAAAGTTTCATTTTAAGCATCATATAATAAGATATTTGTATGGTGTATAGAAAATTAAAAACCACCCCTATTATAAACTGAAACCCCTGCCATAAATGACGTTTACATGTAATAGACAATGAGGCGTCTTTAAAGGCGTTGGAGATGATGACGTTGTCGAAGAAGACGAGGAATTGGAGGGACGAGGTTTCGATGGGGATTGTCCACTCTCAGTCGTAGCATGGTCGGATGAGGAGTAAAATAATGTCAGAGACAGCAATGCAGCGAGGAGAAGCAAGGCCGGGCACGCCTTGAGTAAGCGTAGTAATGGAATGAGACTTCCTCCTTATAAGAGGACTCTGAGGTCTTTGGCGAAATAGTCCCACGAAGGTCTCCGTCGTCAGAGACCGTTCTTGAGCGCTGTCGAAGCTCCATTGAGTTAACATGGACTCATATCATGTGAGAAAAAGAACTGCTCAATAATAATATGAGACACACAATCTAGGGAGCATTTCTCTATAGAGTTTGGGTGCTGGCAAAAATATTGCCTTAGCTCATTGAGCTCCGAAAATTTACAGTGATTCCCTTTAATTTTTATTAAACAGTAAAGCGCCTGTTCTCACTCAATGTTGTGAGATAGAAAGAGAGAGAGAGAGAGGGAGGAGAGATCAGCTACCCAAGCAAAAATAAAAATACATCACCCCAACGCTTGTGTCCCACCAACTTGATGTCTTCTTTTTTTAATATAAAGGCAACACACCCCCATACTCGAACTATCGAAGCACGAAATGTCTCTTAATTGGAACTAATTGAATGAAGAGAAAAAAGGAGAGAGTGTATCTTAATTGAATATATGATGTTGAATGTTCTCCCTGAAGATAATTCATCAAATATTTTATTTCTTATTTCACGGGATATCAATTAACATTTAATTAATTATCTACAAATTGCAGGCGTAGGATGAGCAAGTAGAAATGCAGGAGCGATAGTCTCTGGAGTCTCCGGACGACGAATGTATTCGCAGTATGTGCCCCAGTTTCTTGAACTGCAGAATCTGTAATAACCATAATTAGTATGAGTTCATGAGTAATGTTAGTTTAAATAGAGGAAACGGTGCAAAAGTTTTTTTTAAATATTGTCCAGAGGAAATGGAACTTGATAAAAGGGTTTCCATTGAAGGCTGTGGAGGAGATATAACCTAAGTTAATTAATACGATATCTTATCCATAGCGTAGCTATATAGGAGGCCATGAAATATGTATGAATTAAGAGATAAACACTTAAGTGAATGTTATGATTATTTAATATACTTATTTAGACCCTCTTGAAAACTTTTAAAAACACGTCATTTAATGAGGGCATTAAAAATTATTTGGCTCATTGAAGCAAATAGAGATTATAATATTGTTTATCAAATCTTTAATGCTCAAAATATGACAGCTAACAAGTCCATTTTAGACTTATACTCATGTGCAGGGGCAGAGTGGCCAGTGGGAGTACCGAGACTATTCCCGGCGAGCCACTGGCCTCAAGAAACATAAACGGTCGTTGACAGCCTCCCAATGGCATATTGGGGCCTGTATAAGGCCGGCGAGGGCATAATTGTCCGGTGGATAAATTTTTCCCACTCCGTTCCTACTCATGTGTGCTTGCTGCTGAGGTCAAAATTTCTGATTTGGGAGTGTGGACATGGAAATGGGCCGGAGGCCGCATTAAATATTATACAAATAGTTGAAGAAAATTATATTAGAACGACATCAAGAGGATTTTAAAAATACAGTCGGCCCTCGCTACTTCGCCCCTTGACATCTCGCAGTGCTTTTACTACGCGACGACAGCTTGGCTCCCGTTTTACAATGTGAGGGTTCTAAAATTAAGAAATATCCAGTGGTTTTTAAGATATTTGAGGTTGAAAACTAGTAAATTTTCAAAAAAGCAAGATGGCGGCCCCCCAAAAAAGGTCCGGCCCCGTACATGTATTCAAACGCACGTACGACAACAAGGTAAAATGGCGGTAGGTTTAATGTGAAATATAAAATGATCCATAGAGGATAAACTATCATTGTCCCAGAGGTCAACTATTGTTATAGTTAATCGTTTATTGCTAGTCACCAAATATTTGAAACGATAAACGATACATTTGGAAAATGGATTGCACCGCTTTTGTTATAGTAACAAATAGATAATTGTATCGTGCTATGTCCTATCTCAAGTTGTATTTTGAAATGGTTGATTGCAAGTTTAAAAATAAGTTGCGGCAGAAAAAAAATCTACTTTCTTACTGAAAAATATTTTTCTATTTTGAGCATTTTTTTTTCTTTCTTTTATACCTCTTTGTTCCGAGTTTGCCCTCATAGACGCCTCGCATGGCAATGCAGTATTTGGCCTCGTAGACACTGGAGCAATTGCTTAAGAATGCAGAGCCTTCAATGGCGTCCATGTTGTCTGTGCAGGAGAAATCCTTGGAGGATTCACAGTCATAGCACCAGATTGCACTGCTAAGAGAGATCTGGAGGAGAAGAGCAAGGATGGTGATGATGGGTGAGGAAGACATTATTATTAAATCTATTTAATAATGATATGGATCTTTCTTTCCTCCCTCTTTATGAAATGAAGGAAGAAAAGAGTATGAACCCCCAATAGACACGAAAAAAACAAAAAAATAACAAAGGTACACCATCCTTAGGTACTTTGTATAATAGGTAGACTCCAGAGACTACTACTGACCTTACATGGACCTACTCAAAGTCAGTCATCTCTATTTCATCCACAAAGAAAAATGCCCCACCAAAACAATTAATAACGGAAAAAGCTTTAAAAAATCACACCAAAGGCCCCAAAAAGCTTTGTTGTGTTTGACGGAACACTTAAAAGTGACAACCCTAAATGTGACGTCATGAACTGTCATAATATTTACATGACAACACTTTAGCCAAAACATAAATGTAGAGCTCAGGAGTGATGACGTCATGCGGGTAACTACTAAAATATAAATTAAATTACATACCAAAAAATATTTAATTTTAACATTATGCGTTAAATATAAGCACCAATTTGTACAGCTATATTATGCTTGAGAAAAAGATAACCACCTCTTTGGTGAGAATACTGCCTTTATTTGGTGTTTATTAATAACCCTAATGACGTCAAAGTTCCTTGATACATTTTTATAAATATTCCCTGAATGCCTCATATTTATTTTATTATATTGTCAACAATCATTTTTCACGTGTGTTAGTAAACATAAAAACAACGGGATGGAAAACTCGGGGTTTCAACATTCCGTCAAAGTTCCGAGGTTTTACAAGGCTGCGGCTGGGATTGTAAGGGATCATGTCTCAGGTAAGACATCTAACTAATGTCTTTTGATTCCTTCAAACATATTTACACAACTATATCCATTTTTTTATTAACAGGGAAAGGAACTCTTAAAAACTTGATTTACGAGCGGAAGCATCCTCGCATGAGTGCTCTGCTATCCATTGTAACGGAGTGTGTGGCCAAAAAGGATGAAATTGATGTGAGTCTTCCTCGGATTTTACTTAGTATCTTTAAACATGACTTTTTATGGTATTCTAGGAGCTTATTGAAAAGTCAAATTTACTGGAGGATGAGCCCCGATTTGATCCCTTCCTTGCAAGAATCTTTATAACAGAGTTGATATGGGGAAAGGGACCCATTAAGGGTAATAGCCGCCCTGAGGAAATATTCAAAAAGGTAAGAGATGTGTAACTTATTTTAGAGCTCTATAAAGAAAAATACTGATTGATTATACGTAGATTGATAATACTGGCGGTATACCGCTAGCGATCTTAAGGTTTACGTCTATCAGTAGCAGTAAATTTAAAAGTGATAGCAAGTCTTTTTTATATCAGCATCTCGATTTCTCGGACATGAGATGTTGTTTTAAAGATATTAGGAAGAATGATCAAAATAGAAGAAATAAAAACCCGAATCAGATCAGAATAATGTACAAAAAAAGGAGACATTTGACGTCCTCCCAATATTCAAAACATCCTTAAATGAGTCGATTGTTTATTAATTAATCGTATTTAAAGTATATATTACTAATGTTCATAATATATTAATTTTAATTTATAAAGTTGTGATTTATTTTGAATCCTCGAGGGTGTCAAAAATCCCTAACCTATTATTGAATACCCATCACCTAAGTCATCATCTCTTAATTAATGTATTTGATATTTCCATTAATAAAACACGAAAGAATCCGAAGGATCTATTTATTATCGTAATGTGTACTCTCAAAAGAATCAACCGTTCAAGGACCATGATGTGTAGGGGGGAAATGTATAGCGCCGCTATTAATAAAATATGACATTAATACATAAACTTAGTTAATGTATATCCTTATCTTATTCAAATTTCACATATTTCAATGGAATCCATTTGTTTGAGCATTTTCTCCTTCAGCTTTCCTTTCAGACACCTGTTTTGAATATAGAATGATTCTGAGAAGTTCATATTCATTAATATATAATTTTTATATATAATTATCGGTTTTTCCGGAAATGACCACTTTGGCCTAATATTTTCTTGAGGCAAAAAGTTGATCAATTTAAAACTAAGTGTTTAGGAGAGGACTTCAAACAAACGGATCGATTTTTATTTAATATTTTTTTTCCAGGAACCTACTCAAAAATATATATTAGCTATCCAAAATCGTCTAAATTTTGTCCAAGTCTAACATGTCATTATCAAAAATTGCAGAAAACGTTTTTCCCGCATAAAATAAAAGTATGAGAAACGCATTTTCTGGACAGTACAAAAATGTCCAAATCCCATCTTAACACCACCTCAAAGTCATCCTTTGAAAATTTGTTCCAAATCTAACTTGGCAATTTAAAAAGATCACAAAAATAGTTTTGGCGAATAAAATAAATATATTACAATAAAAAAATTCCGGGAGTTTTCACCACCGCCACACAAACACTATTCCTTGTGATCCCTTAAAATGATTTATTGATTTTTTTGTCAAGATCTAATGAATCGTTTGGGGGAGTAGTCAGGGTAACGAACGAACGGAATTATTATTTTGTTCGGTTGAATAAATTGTATTCATCTGATTAAAATATGTACTTTTAAAAAATAGTATTTACATTGTTAGGGACTATTTTCTGTATTGCATATCTGTTTCATTGAATCTAATTACTTTCTTTCAGCGAATCGGGCGACTAAAAAAGATCTCTAAGGAGGTTGGAAGCTCAGAGAAATCGCGTAATTTAAAGCCCGATGGGCCCGGGTCAACAGCCTAAAAATGTCAGCAGAGGCTGCCGTTGAGCACTTTGTGGAAGTGGATGGCCTCAAATACTTAGAGATCCCCTCAGACATCAGTTATGAGGAGTTTCTATCCAAGGTCAAGAGGCTTCGTCCCAACGAGTTCATGTGTGACCTCCACGTGGACAACCTCCTCATATTCCATCCCAACACGGCCTTCTACAGTCACGAACTGTATTTGAATGGATCCATTATCCTTCAGGACAAGGCGAGTACCCTACCCGTTCAAGCTCTCAAAATCCCTGAGGGCTCCATCGTTTTGGATGCCTGTGCGGCTCCGGGAAATAAAACCACCCAGATTGCGAGCGCCGTTGGGCTCAAGGGAGGGGTTTACGCCATTGAAAGAGACGAAGAAAGAGCAGGAATGCTGATTCAAGCCCTGGAACGCGCAGGGATCGATAAATCTTTTGTGCGAGTAAGCAATCTAGATTTTACGACGCTTAATCCGGAGGATTACCCGGATGTACAATACATTGTCCTGGATCCGTCTTGCAGTAGTACGGGTAAGAATAAACTCATTAATAGACATTATTTTTAAAGCAACCCAATTTCTTTTCGACGTCTTATCGTAAGAGGAGTGATGCTCCATTTACCGTCAGCCATGACGGAAACAATATTAATTCCTTCGCTTAGCGTAGTTTCTTTATTTCATTATTAATAATTTTTTTAGATATTCCAAAGATTCTTAAATGAAAGTGATTGAGGTTCTTAATTAATACTTTAAAGAATTAAATACCTATGAGTTTGGTGAGGAAAGTTATGCATCTTTTCATTACGCCAACTGCTTTTTTAAATTACTGCCACTCTAAACATAAATAATTTTCGAGAAAGGGGTCTCTATTTGTTATTAAGCAGGGGTGAGTGGTCAACAGTCCCGATAACCGAGGAAAATAATGGCTATGTTTTGCTTTTAATTACTTTTACTACATATTTAATAATTCCATTTATCATTAGGGATAATCGACGACAAAGTCAACGACGAACGTATTCAGAGGCTGGCTTCCTTTCAATACAAAATGTTGATCCACGCCCTCAAGTTCCCTAACGTTCAAAAAGTCTCCTATTCCACTTGCTCCGTCCATAAAACAGAGAACGAAGAAGTGATTGAGGCCGTACTGCAGCGGCAAAAGGACTTTAAGGCCACCACCTGCCTCAAGAGCTGGCCCACGCGTGGACTCAGGATTTCCCAAATGGAAATAAATTTGCGAGGGCGTTCTTTGACTCTGATCTATGTTCTGGGTTCTTTGTGGCGGTGCTGAAGCGAGAGAGTAAGAAGAAGAAGAAGAACGCCAAAGGAAGAGAATGAAGAAGGACATTACTCATAAAAATGTGTATATTTGGTCTTTCTTTGGATTGTGATAAGCTCGTCTTTTGTAAAATATATATCTTTTTTAAAAATACATAACATTTCATTATTTTAGTCGTTGGGTAAAATATCACAGTCATAGTCCACGGAGCATCGATCGCTTCTGTCTACGGCCGAGGATTTAATGGTAGAGAACCAGTCCACCCATGAGTCCGGTATGACGTTGTCCATGAGCATGACAAACATTCGAGTCCAGGGACGTTCCGCTTGACGATCTTAGTAGCCTGGCAGGTGAGCCTTCGGCGACAGCTCTGCTTGTCCATGAAGGCCCCCACGCCTACGCTCAGAGAGTGGAAGATGTAGTCCGTGTCCTCGTCCAGAGGGGATGATGAGGAGTTGAGATCGCGTCGGAAGCGGGAGCGGGCGCTTAGATCGGATAGAGTTTTGGAGAGAGCGTCCATGAGAGAGAGAAAGGTTTCCTGGAATAAATCCACGACAACCTCTCGCACAGAGCGAGTCGGATTGACTTCACTTAAGCTGGAGGAGGGCTCCTTGTCTTCTTCCACTTGGATGGAATCAAGGATGCTATCACTGTTGAGAACATCCTCTGGGGGGCTTCGACTCATAATGATAGGCGGAGATATGAGGAGAAGAGTGGTAAGGATCACAATGGGAGTCTCATATTTGAGGTAGGGGGCTTGGCTTTCTATCAGAGGCAGGGACTTACTCTTTACTCCACGTAGCCCTTATTCTCATAACCCGTCTCTATAAAGAAGAAGTGGAGCAAATGCATATGATCTCCTTGGGACTTGACTTGTTTTCTTAACTTACCTTCACTGGGGGCTCGATAATCTGACAAAATTTCTTCATTCTTCCCTGACTGGTACTTCATATTGATAAAGTCCTTGACAGCTTCGTATATGAGGATATATTGACTCTGGAATAGAAACATGCAGTATTAGGAATGCTGTTCAAAGTTAAGGAAGTAGATGAAGGACTCTGATTATATAAACGAAGCATAAATATTTTTAAATATATATTTTGTTTATAATAAGCTCATTTAATTACTAAATACAGTCGTCCCTCCCCAAGTCGTGACGGCCCGGATCCACTACACGACCACCGCGATATATATGAGGGTCGCAATGTTGATATATATTGACATTTAGAGAGATTTGACATCACCCGGCGTTTAAACCTACCGCCATTTTGCCTTTTTGTCGTACGTGCGTCTGAATACATGTACGCTGCCGGACTTTTTTTTTTGGGCCGCCATCTTGCTTTTGTGTGAAAATTCTGCGATTAAGTTCATATGGGGACGTTTTTGCCGTGAAAAAACGGGAGCCAAGCCGTCGTCGCGTAGTAAAAGAACTGCGAGATGTCGAGGGCGAAGTAGCGAGGGTCGACTGGTTAAGTATTTTGAGAGTGAGAAATAACGTATTGAAACATTTATCTTAGCAAATATTATTTATATCAAATTAATATTTATTTATATTTCAGAAAATTCGCCTTAATATACCAGAAATATATGTCCAAACTCATACCTATTTGACTGCTCTTATCGATACATCCAATCGTAATACACAAGTAAGAGATAATTGCATTTATATAAGTATGTGAATGTAAATATTATAATTTGAAATGAAACTGAGCTTGATTTTTGAAACAAAATATGACAATAGAAATTGTTGCAAAAATTTCCTCTTAATACATTAATTTTCCTAAACAAGTCAGTGACAAAATTCTTTGAACTCCAGTTTTCCCCTTCTGAAGCCTTGAATAATCTCTCAAGACAGTATAACTCAATAGATTAGGGAGAGTTGCTGGCTCGGTGCGTATGTTGAGGACTGACTCATGTTCGCCCTCCTCTCTAGAGGTCAAGGTCAATATTGATCAAGTTTTTATTGACCATGCCCTAGGTTCTATTGAGTATTTTTGATGCTATAATACCGTGGTTCCCAACAGTGGTCCAGTGGACCCCTTGGGGGTCCACGTGTAATGATCATTTTTTTTCTCTATTTCTTTGGAAATTCTTTTCTAAAAAACGTCCTCACTTTTTTTGGAAATTATTAAAAAAAAACGTCGTCACTTTTTTTATTTTCTAAAAACGTCATCACTACGCATTACTTTTTGTAAATTCTTTTCTAAAAAACGTCATCACTACGCATTACTTTTTTTGGAAATTCTTTTCTAAAAAAAAACATTGAACGGAACGCTATTTTTTTAACGCTGAACGCAAAAAAAGCTGAACACTCACAAGCCTGGATATAAGTCAAAAATAAATATAATTGTACTTCGCAGATGTCTTGCATTGAAATTGAAATTTGATTTTTGACAAAATTGAGGCGGGGTCCACGGAAAGTGCCCGAAGACCGTTAGGGGTCTACGAGCCGAATCTAGTTGGGAACCACTGCTATAATACTTATTCATATCTTCACAGATACAGCTCAATCGAGACATTTCAGAAAAAAGTAATAGAAGTACTTAGATAAAAAGTTTTGATATCAAGGACTTTTAATTATCACTCATCAGGAATTATATTACCCTTATGGAGTGAAAGCCAATACGGGGCAAAAATATAATGCTTTCTAAAATAAAAGTAAAAGGTGGTCCAGCAAGAATCCAAGTTTAAATGTATTTTTTTTGTGTAAATGATGAGTTACCATCACTATAATATTGTTGGGTAAATTCTCCTTCGTTTGTATTAGTAAAATATTTCGATTAGTTGAATGCAAGCTCAGATAATTGCTAATTATACATTATAATTGATAATTGCTAAGGAATAAATCTCTTATGGCTATGAAAAAAGGGACATTCTTTGAGGGATCATATCGTAGGGATCATGCGGAATATGTGAACCCCCTAACAAATAAGCCCAATAGAAAAAAAAAACATTTTAACTTATTGAAATAAAAAAGACATTCATGGGTTAAAACATCTGCAAGGGGTCTTAAAATGCTTCTGAAATATTTGGCCGTCATTTTATGAAGTAAAAAAATTAAAAATACGTTTTCCCATTTTTACTATTTTCATTTAGATTTGCTTTCTTGCTGAACCATCTCAAGTATACATGTTTTAAATGTGATATTAATGGTAACATCAAACATGTATTTGGCATTACATTATTATTTTGTGGTCACTAAAGAGTTTAACCAAATAATATTTTATATAAATACTGAAAAAACCTCTTACAGGATGAAAACAACATTTTAGCCCAAATAAATCAATGGACGAAGAAAAAAGGCTTTCGGCCTGTTTAAATATCCATAAAAACATGCTCAATACGATTTGCTTCTAATATATAGCTACGCTATTAACAAAATACGATATTAATACATAAATTTTGTTCCTCTTTATTATTTCCCCTTATCCCAATATATATAAATCTTAGTGATGGGTCAAGCTTTTGCAAACTTCTGTTTCAAACCATAATTTTTGATAATTTTTTTCTCGTAAAAGTTGATGTAAAAAAAAAAAACGTATTGGAATCAAATAATTTAAAAAAGACTTGTTTGTTGAGGAACAAATAAAAAGTAAACTTTAGTCAGAAGTTTTGCCCTTTGACTGGAGCCCCAAATTACACGATGCTGTTTTATATGTAAATTTCGATATAAAAAAAGGATTAAGAACCATTTATGTGGTCATTCTTACTCTAAATATAAAAAGCGTCTCTCGAAACCCTACTACATCTGACTGATGCTATGATGCTGTTTCAGCTTTAAAAGATAATATTTTTATGCCAATTTTTTTAATAAAGAAAGAAAAAAACAGAGAACTCAATTTTTAATACTTTTAATGGCTTGCTTGCTCTGAGAGAAAACAAAAAACAATCTTAGTCAAACACTAAGTATAACCAACTGTTGAGGTAGTTTTTTATTTTAATTAGCACATTTATTATGTACTTTTTTGTCTAATTTGATGAATAAGAAATCATGTTTTACAGACGTCCTTTTTAAACTAATGTTTTACAATACAGATAGCTCTTGGATAGGTTCACTCCTCATTGATACCGGAATACGTTCCGGTGAGTTGTATCTAATCTAGGACTTAAACATGTTTGCAGTCATACTTGCTTGGAGAACCAAAAAAAAACCAAGTAGTAATTATGTAAATCATAAGTACCTTTTGAGTATTGTTCATTTTGCGACGAATCACAGGTTTCATTATGTACTTTATACTTTAGTGCTGATATTTGACAAAATAAATCCAGAGGAGCTAAATGATTCACAATCATTTCGGCGTGCTTTTCTGTGAGCGACAACAGAACCTGACACCTGATCCTAGGTTCGATAGACTAATTTTAATGCTATAATGCTTATTTATATCCTATCGGATGCAACTCTATCGAACCATATAGGCAAAAAAAAAAAAGAGAACCTGACATCTATTCATAAACAACTCACCAGGCTCTGAACCATTTTCTGCCTCTGCTTTCGCAGATGCTTGACCATTGAGAATATATCCAGTTCCCTTAGTCCCTCATCTAAAATGCTCTCTGTGGTCATGTGAGCCCCGATGAAGGTACCGGTTCTCCCTACCCCAGCACTGCAGTGAACACAAACCGGGGCTGAGACATTTGGCTCAAAGGACTCTGCTTCTAGGGTTCGTCGGATGTGTCGAAGGATCCGACTTGTCTCCAGAATAGGAAAAGTTGTCTCCGGAACACCATGATCTGGCCAGGATGTTAGGTGGATTTGAGTCACGTAATGGACTTTTTTCTCTGAATTGTTGCCCTGTAAATGTAGGGTTGCATTATTAATGACGCTTGAATATATCTTAGAATGTGAAAAATAGAGAACTTTGAAGGTATTGAAATCATATACACATTTTCAAGATTAGTTTTTTTAAAGAATGAACCTCGACAAGCTTAAAAAAACATTCATTTTCTTCGGGCTGTCTTCTGAAAGAAAGACTGCATCCTTGGACTTTGCCCTTATTGTCCAAAAATCTTAAAAATGGAGTTTCAAGGGTTTCCAAAGAACTCCGTTGATATAAAAAGTTTTTCTGGAACCTTCTGGTCGACTCATGATGCTTTCTCCATCACCAAAACAATCAAATTAATAAATGAAATCTAGGATCTCTCATAACAAATTACAAACTAATGGTTAGATTCACTTCATTATTAATATGAATTGCCGTAACAGGATTAGCACCCCGGCTTTTACCCCCTCCCCCCGTGCCATTTACCCCCCGTTACTAATATTTCTTATCCTTTAAAGTCCATTTATGTAGTTAACTATGTTTTCTTTTGCATTAGTGTTTGAAACTATGATCCTAACATCGGCCATATAAAACATATGATCGATATTAGGAACATAGGTTTCAGACACACATGCAATTTTGTCGTAAAGAAAACATAGTTAAATTAATAAGTGGACTGTAAGGGATAATAAATATTAGTAACGGGGGGTAAAGGGCACAGGGGTATAAAAGCCGGGGTGATTGTTGGGGGGTGCTAGTCCGGGGGGTGGTAGTCCTAAACTCGGAACGCACTATGCTACGTTCTGCTTGTACAAAAATAGTTATTATATTTATCCCTTCCATGTACTTTAATGACCACTTTTGCGTACTCTCCGTTAGTGTAGTGCTGTCAAAGACTTAACTAAAGGAAAATAATGGAGGGCACTGGGCATTAGGACTTATAAAGCAATCATTCTTGAAGTTCTTAAATCCCATCATACTGCGTTCGGAGCAACTGTTCCAGCAATAATAAATAAGCCAAAGATCTCAAGCTAATCACTACGAGACGTTATGTGAGCACTTTGTCCCTTATAAAGAGTCTTCTCTGTATTTAATGCAGGCTTGTGAGCGTTCAGCGTTAAAAAAAAAATAGCGTTCCGTTCAATGTTTTTGCGTTCAGCGTTCCGTTAGCGTTCAGCGTTCAAATATTTAAATAAATAAAATTGTGTAATTTAGAAAAATGGATGTACTATTTAGGGTTTTTATAAAAAAATCTGGATCTAACCAAGGGTCTAAGAGGGTATTTTTTTAGAAAGAATTTCCCAAAAAAGTGATGACGTTTTTCCAAAAAAGTCCAAGAAATGTTTGGAAAAATTGAACGCTGAACGCTAAACCAAAACTCTTTTTTTTGCGTTCAACGTTCAGCGTTCAAAAAAAGTTGCGTTCCGTTCAGCGTTCCGTTAATTGAACGTGCGTTCAGCTGAACGCCGTTCAATTTTGCGCTCCGTTCACAAGCCTGATTTAATGTAATGGACCTCTGCCTCAACGTCCATGGCAAGCTATCAAATTTTAAAGCAATGAAATAGCAAAAGGTAAGTCATTTCATGAATTAATCAGTGCTTTTTGCTCTTTCCCTTGGATAGGTTTTATGCAGAACTGGGACTCGTACCGCCGATTCGGTAGATTTTATTATATATGTACCGAATATCGATCGGTGCGGTAGATAAGAAAGAAAGAATATTTATTTATGTATCTTCTCTGTGACTTCTTCATATGCATTTAGGTTCGGACAATTTATAACAAAAGACAATTAAGTACATGATTTGTTATAATTTTTTTTTAGAGATTATTTGAAATTTAATACATGTTTTTTTATATAAATCAGTTATGCACTCTGATTTGAAGGAAATGGAAGGCTATAGACAACAAATTACTTTCCTAAACTGTCTTTTGTTACCGTTTTGCCCGATATTAATGCGCTTTCAGCTCCGGAGTTGGTTTATTTATTAAGTTCAACTTCTTCACACCAGGTAACAACGCTTCCAGTTCTAGATACCAATTTACATTCGTAGTCGCACTCTGGTTTTTGTAAAATCCAGGATAATCTCAAGAGGTACACACGACTCCTTTTTACAATGGTGACATTCAATATAGTATTAATAATAATAATACATTCATAGGACTCACCAGGCTCAGAGCATTACTATATATTATATATATATATATATGCATTTGCATGAACTTAAATATAAAATATGAATCAATTACAAAAATACTCGATTTCGATTATATATTTATTGTGATGGCTTTTTAGATTTATTGATTATGAAGTTTCATTCTAAGGTAAAAAGCCATATAAAGTTATAATTTACATATTTTAACTTGACAGTTGTCTGCTTTCTAAGCAAAAAAAAAAAGAATCGTAAGATGCACAATTGATTTTTATTAGGATACCCCCTTATTTTAGGAAATTATTATTTGGGATACATCATTATAATTAAATGCATTTTGAGCAACAGTTTTATAATATCTTAGAATATATTACAATAATATATTTTATTAGAAAGCATACGATCGACTATAATTAAGACACAAACAAATATTCAGTATGCACTTGATTAATATGCAATCTAAGTCTAATTAACCAGAGGTAATGATGATATGCTTTTAAACAATCAATATCTTTGAAAGGTTGTATGAATCCCAAACAAGAAATATGTTGAGTACTAAATAATTTAATCAGTTAAAAGCCATAGATATAAAAAGATATAGAGAGCTTATTCCCTTCATTTATTTTTGTGTCCAATATAAAGAAAGTAATTTGTACTACGTCATCGTAAGCGATCATAGAGATAGATTCTATCTGGATGATCAGCTTACGATGACGTAGTACAAGTTACTTTGTTTATATTGAACATACAGAATACAGTTGAACGATGTTTCTCTGCTATTGAAGGGAATAAGCTCTCTATATCTTTATATCTCTATGTTAAAAGCTTACTATTTTGAAAGATACTTGAGACCCCGGAGTGCAATAGCCGTGAGCGTTAAGGCGTGTTCAATTCTCAATGTTGGGCTTAAATCCCGTGAGGTATGATCGGTCTACCTCATTGATAAGATCCTAGGTTTGATAGACTAATTTTAATGCTATAATGCTTATTTATGTCCTGGGGAAGCTGCAATTTCTATGGACCATATAGGCAAAAATCCGTTTGTATATTTTATAATATACAAACGGATTTTTTTTGAAAATTATAAATATTTTTATACTCATTTTCCAATACTTCTATACATCACAAACAAAAAATACACCACTCTGAAAGGGTTTAAAAATAGTGAGGATGTCTTAATAAAACCATAAGTTTTTTAAAAGTTGTCAACTATTTTTATTATTACAATTAATCGTCTATAAATATCCTTTTAGCTAACAAATATTATATCTTGCTTGATACTCAAGGGTACTACATTTTCTTATTTTATTACTTACGATAGAAAAGTTCATTCAATGGATTTGTAAATTCCTTGATAAAAGTCCTCAAAAAATTTCCTTGTGATTTTAAGAATGAAATTCTTATCATAAAGTGCTAGGAAAGGTTTAAGTTCGCTTAACTCGTGTTGATAAGATGTAAGCATGAACTCAGAGA
>CP045907.1:3785248-3816443 GCA_013387185.1 Caligus rogercresseyi | reverse complement strand
ATGAGAGCATGATATCAGTCTCAAAGCCATCTGTTGTGCTTCAAGTCCTTTAAGAAGCCTCAATGTGAAGATCCTTACGTTTTTTTACGCATTTTGAATGCGTTATCTCAATAGTCCAAGGGGGGTTGTATCTTTTGGGTTGTCGCGAAAATCCTTTCTTGAATGTTGTCTTCCGGGTTCCGGGTTTCTTTGCTTCAATACTCTACTACTTCTTCTTCCTCCTCCTCCTCTCTCCTACTAGTCCTAGTGTGAGGGATGAGCGAGTGAGGGCCTACTTACTTCTTACTTCTTGCTTCTTTTCCTTCTTCTTTTCAAGAAGAAGAAAAGGAAGGAGTGAAGACGAGTGAGTAGTGAGTAGTGAAGTCCCACACTACCAACATCCATCCATAATCCAACAAGAAAGAGTGACAGCAACACTCACTCTTGAAGGCCCAGTGCACTCAGATCTATCTTGCGTCAACTGCGACCTTCAAAAGAAGTCCTTCAGACAGGAGGGAGGGAGGACGCGTGCCTACTCCATCCAAGACGCCTGTCCGAGTTGACTGTCAACTGTCAAATGGGCTCATGAACAAGATTGGAGGGGGATTGAAGGTGTAGGTTGTTAAAGGCCTTTCAATCCGTCGTTCTCTCTGTCCTTTTCGACGGCAGTCCTTCTCTCTATTTATATTCTCTCTCTTCCCTCCCTCTTGTTGGTCTCTCGCCTCTCATTCTATTTTCTTTCTCTCTCTCTCTCTTCCTTGCTTGTTACACCTTTTTTTTCTAACTTGGGGATTCTTTCAGATAAGACCCTCGTTGCCTTGGTGGAAATTTCAGCATGTCTTCCTTCTTATCACCCGCTTCCTCCCCCCACTCTTCGGAGCTTGCAACGCGAGAGAAAGTCATCCAGAGGACTTGGAGGCGTTCGCAGCTTTTTAAATTCCCTTCAACACGCAAATACACAACACGCATCATTCCTTCAGCAATCTCTATAGCTCCAACAACCACGAAACGCCGACCGAAGACGAACAAGCCCCTCTTCAAGAGGACTTGGAGTGCAGCGGTGAGGAACACAGAGGAGGAGGTAGTCAAAAGGACTTTGGCTTCTTCGACTCCCTTACACAAAAGTGGGTCAACCTTGAAGACTTTTCCGAGGTGCCTCCCCTTCTAGAGGACGACCTTCCTCCCTAACGCATGTGGGATGAGTCGCTATCCAAAATTGAGGAAGTCACGGAGGTCTCCTCCTCCCGACCCTGGATAATGGGACGCCTCGACTCGTTCTAACCCCTCAACGCCAGCAGTACCTGCGCCATCATCGCCCATCCTCGTCTCCACACCCTCCAGTTCTGTATCAAGCTCTCCCTTTGAGAAGTCCACTCCCCTCCGAGTCTTAGGCGGCCGGGACTCATGCTTAGAGAAGCATCACATCATGCCTCAGAGTCCCCTCTTCCCTATCCACGCCTGAATCGAACGCTGCCCTCCTCGCGTCGGAGCTCTGTGGACGAATCCGTGGAGTCCTTTCCCGTTAACTATTCCAAGAGCACTTTTCTGGGGAAGCCTGGGCATATATTGACGAATTCCTCCTCCAAGACGCCCGCCGATCGCCCGGATCCTCAAATAGCCCTGCACCCGAGCGCCGACGCAAGAAGAGCAGTCTACTACAGCTTCCCTCCACAACCTTGTCTCCCCATCCCTCCTCTAATCGTCAAAACCGAAGCCAAAGCATCTCCAACTTTAGCCGCTTACCGGGAGTAATCTCAACAAGGGCAAGTCCTACAGCAGCGGGAATCTGTCTCTCAAGAGCAATTCTCATGACTACAGCCACGTTCAGAGCAAGGTGAAGGCCTACATCAAGAGCATCAAGGATCTACCCTCCACCAAGAAGCCCCCAGGGGAGGACTTTTCCTCTTCTTCCGCACTCAGCGCAGGGAAAAAGTCCCTCAGCATGAGTAATCTCTCACGCGTCTACTCCAAAGACCTTCCTCTTTCTCACATCAGGGAGGCAGCAATAGCATTGCGGCCTCCAATCTCAAGTCTTTTCTCTCCTATGCAATCTTGAGGATCTCACTGTTACATTCAATAAGTCATCAGCGGCGGCCCGGAGTGCGGATAATCTCTCCAGCAAGTCCAAGTTTGATAGCTCACGGATTTCTAGCTCCTAGATAATATCAGCGATGAGGAGGCCATGGAAGAAGTCATTGACTCTGCTGCTGAGGTGGACGTTGAGGATATCCTTACACTGGCCTACAATGAGCGGAGAGACAAGCAGGAGGCTAAAAAGTCCTTTCACAGCTGCAAACCAACTATGACATGCTCCAACGGAAATATGCTGAGGCTGAAAACACCATCGATAAACTAAGGTATGTTATGACCCGCATTTAAAATGTGCTTATATATATGTGTGTAAATGTTTTCACCATAGGATATAATATCCTAGGAAAAAAATCAAGAATAAAATATATTCATAAAAATGCATGGATAGGCAATATTTAATTGGAATAATACTGCACCTAGATATTGTCCGAACCATTTACAATCCAAGCTATATTTTATATATATTTCTCATTTTAAATGAGAAATAGTGTTTGGATTTATATTTATGTGTATCACACTCAAATACTATCCATACAATTTTACAGTTTTTAGCGTATTTATTGATTTCCCCCTCCTTGTCCATTTTTCCCAGTAATATTTTCCAATGACGTTTTCCCCATGACATTTTTTCCTAATATCAAATGTATTAGAGTGCTTACTTGCTCCAAATGATCATGGGAGTGTTGAAGCTGGTGTTTTTACTAGCGAGAAGGTCATATAAGTTAATATTTTGTAAATTTTAATCACTTTAAATATTCAAATAGTTAAAATATTTGAGTCTCTCAGAAGTAAAAAGGGAGGCCTACATACTATTAATTAAATTATAATTAATTTTTTTAAGAAAACTCTTCAATCTAGTTTTGATTCCCAAAAGACGATTGAATTTGCACTGCTCAACATGAAATCATTAATAAAATAGCTTTGAACATTATTTTAACTAAAGTAATCCTACTTTTTAACAACATATATATAACATGATTCTTTTTGAAATGCTTCAAATGTTATGATATTAAAGCATTTCATATCATTGGATGGCCCTTGTTTGATATTCATATTTTTTGTTATTCAGTCACATATGTATTTGCCTCTCTGGATGCCACCGTCCATTCTTATGCCTTCAAATCAACTTTGCTGTTGAAATGCTCAATATATATTTACTTATTTTCAATGTCAAGTCATATGAAGCCCATAATTGGTTTGCCCTTTATAAGATCACATTTAGTAATTATTAATATATATTGCTTGTTTTTTTTTATTTTCATCACCGTAAAGGAGCTAAGAAATTTATTTTTTTTATTTATTTATGTTTTTGTTTGTTCTTTTCAAGGTTCGGAGGTTCAGTCTCTGGAGGAGGCTTACGCGAGGGAGTGGGTAGTAGTATGAGTGGTAGCCTTCCGCAGGGTCTGAACATCAGTAGCACGCCTCTTCCGAAGGAGTCCTCATCATCACCTCATACACCTTCCCTCCATTCTGAAGGGTAACAGCAGTGCGAGCAGCCATTCACATTTACTAAGGAGCTCTCCAGTTTCATCTCAGGGATCTTCCTTCCTACAAGAGGATCCCAGAGCCTCAGAGAAAAAGGGAGAGCCACGAAAAAGCCCTGAAGACATACAGGATCAGGTATGATGGAAAAATAATTATTTAACTTAAAAAATATACAACTTTAGCCGCACGTTCGGTGTTTGATATTTAAAAGGTGTTTTTTGGTCGGTCATAAAATTTTTATTTTAAAAATCCGACTCATTATACAGTAAAAAATTTTAGAATAGTAATAAAATAATATTATAAACTCTTTTTAACAGTTGTTTAAAGCCCAATTTAAATGGACATTGTAATTCAAATCTTATTGTCTTTTTAAGGGGTTTGGTCTTTTCTTGTATGGTTTTAGATTATGTTTTCCTTCTTTTATATACAACTATCTATTCCCTCTGCAACAATAGTTTAATTCCTTTTTTATGTTTGCATCATCATATTGCGGAAATAATTATCAAAACTAAACTGGACATTAAATATTGCACTTTTGTGCTTAATTTCAAGCCAAATTTGTTGTTCTTCATAGATTAAAAATGCTTAAATAGTCTAATATATATGCATGAAAATGAATTTTTATTAAGGATGCAGTGAGAAAGAAGATAATAAGACATTAAATGGACTATTTCTCTTTAGTTTGTAAACATATTGAAATATGCATATATTATAATAACACAAAAAACATTGTTGCAAAGAATCACGTGAGTGAACACGATATAGTTTGGATATATATTAAAATGAGATTTAATTGCATACCTTCATAAGATGGCTAAACCATCTTTCAGTTTTTGCTACAGACCATTGTTATTATTTGATACATTTGAAAACTCCTTATTTTTTCTTGAAATTTAAAATTGTATCAGATAAAAAGTGTAATGTTTTGATACTTCCATAGTTCAAAATTGTAATTGTTAAGAAGGCTTCCCATTTGAGCATTTTCATGGAGCTTGATTTGAATATACACGGTATCAAAAACGCGAAATTTAAGCTGGATCCTCAATGTGAAAGACACAGCTTCAAATCCCCAAGTAGGGCGCCGTATGAATTATAGATCACTCTTCTCTCATACCCAAACAAAACTATTCAATGACAAAACATTTTAGTGGGCATTTGCATCTTAATTGATCACTACAATACTATTCAAGGACATTGCCAGTGAAAGACTAATGTGATTGACTCATTTTACATCTGACTTGTTAGCCTGAAATCATTTTCTAGTGTTAGGACAATACAAATGAAAAAATATTTTTTTAACAACGGCCAAGATCTTCCACATTAACATGAGTTTGCTCAAATATTAATACTGTTAATCCAGAGAGTTCATGATAATATCATCCTTCTGTTAGGTAAATCATTCATTTCTTAAGGTCCACTTGAAATCTTTTGGTAGTTATTTTAGTTATTTTTTAAATCCATGTAATGGTTCCTTTACTATATATGATTAGAATATTGTCGAGTATTGCATTTATCTACAATGTGTGCGCTATAATGAATTATATATACTTTTACTAGAAAAATATTCGTTTCTTATGCTCCTGGTTATAAAATTTTCATAGCTCTAAATGATTTTTGGAAGAGCAATATAATAATAATAAACCATAAGTTGTAGTAGTATCTTATTCAATTATTGGAATAGTATCTACTTATTATCAACATGAAACTATTTCTTCAGATATATACATATATAAAATGATCATTGCTTTGTAAAATTTTCATTTTCAACAAGCCCCATTTTCTTTATTTTGTAGTTGACGGTTCACATTATTATTTGTCTATAGCATGACACCATTTAGGATCTGAGTTGACATCAACACATGCGAGTTATTAACTATTACACTTGTGGTCAACATCAACTGCGTTCTAACCCATATATATTTGTTGTAGACATGCTTTTTATACTTATGAAATATCTTGATTATAATTTGAGTCAATATATCTGTTTTCTATTGATATTTTGGCGGGTACCGTTAGATTGAATTACTTTAGTGTGAATTCAGGGCGCGGAGAACTCGAATATTAATGTGGTCATTCTCTTAGTGACTGAATCACTGAGCCATGCAATAATTGGATACTCAAGATTCACTCAACTTAAAGAGCTCTTTGAATGGACTTAAAATGGCTTCTCATATTTAAGTGAAACAACTTGGGAAAAAAGGAAACCCTGCAATAAATGCTGCCCAGTGGCATGCCCAGCCACCCTATGACATGTTTCAAACATAAATAAATCCCTTAAAATTGACGTATAGTATACATTTTGTCATTTCTCCCCTTTTCTTAAGACTATTTGCCTGCTCAGGAATCAGTTTTCTTTCTTTCTCTTTGTTGTTTCATCAACTTTAAGAATACATATTTTGCGACTTAAGAAGGGATATATTACCTTCATAGCTTTTATTATACTCCATTTATTAGTCAGGTCTCTTGACTCTATAAAGAGTCGACGTCACTCAGTTGCCGCCTTCATTAGATATTCAATTATATATGCTACTACTGGCTTTTACCAAACAATTATAAGAAACGCATTAAAAATAATATATAATATTTGCCATAGTCTGATGTCACGTTAAATAATTATTCCACCAATGCCAATTGAGAGAACTCGAATTTTCTGTAAGACTCATTAAAAGCAGTGTTGTTAGGACCTTGGCCTTATTTGAAAAGTTGATGATAAAGCAGTGAACTCATTTGTCATAATTTTGATTCCATGTGTCCTTGAACTAAATTTTCGTCATATTTAATATATATCTAAATGTTATTTTCCATTACATCACATTTGCTGATCACAAAAAAATATTTTTGTGATCAGGCAAGATGAACACCATTAAATTAGTCATTTTTTCTTGTCCATTCGGGCTTCATAGATTTGATATTTTAATTACTTTGTAGGACCTATTAATTACCCATTGATAAGTAATGCATATTATAAACCAAAAATAGTTAATCTGTCATTTTTAAGGTTATTGATCAGTTAAAAGTACGAAATTCCTCTTGTATGCATTGATATTGTTTTTGATTTTCTGGTGTATCTGCACAAACATACATTGTGAAGAGCTTCAAAGGTATGCTGATTTAGGTCTGTTGGCAGCTGTTGCTGACCCCTATAATAGAGACTTATATGAATATAGTTGTCTTTTTGTGCTAACAACTGCTGAATGATAAATTCATTCTTACTTTACAAAACTTTTTGGGGATATTTTCTCAAATCACGTTTACAAATTTAGTGGTTGTGATGACGTAACACAGGCTGCCAACTGCATTCCTGGAAGAGTATTAATTAGCCAACTATTAAAGAAAAGGAAAAGAAAGAGAGAAAGAAGAGGAAGAGTGATTGACGTCACAATCAACTATCGAACGTTATCCCTATTGTTGTTCATTCTACCCCTTTTAACTCATTGTTCTTATTCATTAACTTATACATCATAAAGGATTAGTTATGATATTAAACAAATCTCATAATAGGAACATTTTAATATAGAATATCATGTTTATTCTAGGTAACAATAGGATAACGTTCGATAGTTGATTTGTGACGTCAATCACTCTTTCCTCTTCTTTCTCTCTTTCTTTTCCTTTCTTTAATAGGTTGGCTATGTTAATACTCTGCCAGGAATGCAGTTGGCAGCCTGTGAGACGTCATCATAAAAACCTAAATTTGTAAGCATAGGTGATTGAAAAATATCCCCACTTTTTAACTTGCAAGATATATTTTATGAATTAAATATCTTGAATCTGTTATGAGATACTTCTACCGGTGACTCATTATTCCAAGGTTTATAGAAAAACAGATTCATTTATTTCATGTTTTCATGAAGGATATCTTATTTATTATATATTATTATATCATAATGTTATTTTTGACGTATCAAAATATTTTAGTAATCGATATTTGATGACGTAAGTGGGAAGAAATCATAGAGATATAAAGATATAGAGAGCTTATTCCCTTCAATAGCAGAGAAACATCGTCGTACAGCTGTTTCTGTATGTCCAATATAACAAAGTATGTGATCTAGTCATCGTAAGTTAATCATAGAGATAGAAAGATTTGTTTATATTGGGCAATATGACTTATTTCTTTGAGAATCCAATAAGATCTCCTTGTCTTTATATCTCTATGGAAGAAACACGTTACAAAATATTATTATTCCCGCTGCCGTGTGACGTCATTAAAAATCGCGGACAAGCGAAAAATCATAATTCCTGGTAATATGGATAAGGCACTTGTGTTTCAATATATCTTGATTTATTCTACAACGCCTCTTTGTCTCTTTTAGCAATCCTGATAAATGTGAATTTCAGACATTACTCACAACAATGCTAAATAATTGTTCATGTAAACATGTAATATTTGTTTCTTTAGCACCATTTTTCAAAAAATGTAATCTAAAAAGTCTGTTTTAAAGCTCTCACTATCATATATTCGTAAAGGGATCAGTTTCGACTAGAATTTTGAAAAAACATTTATATGTTATAATGAAGAAGTTATCTAGAAATAAAATTACCAAAGTAGTAAAAATGTTTAGTTTATTTCCATATTGACAAAAATAAACCCTCATGTTAATGACATCTTGACATTTCAATGGAAACGGTATTTTCAACTGTGATGCTTCGTGTTGTTGATTAATTTAAAATTGACTATAATTTTTATAGTTACAGTTGTTAGTTTCTATGTAAATAAATCAATGACATGCTGGAGAGAAAGGTCCCTACTAATTCCTCTTGAGTCGGCTCAGTTTTTCGTACTTAAAGCCAACAACATCTTAAAAAATTATACATTTTTACGAACAACATAAATAGAATAAACATTCAAAAAAATTATGAAGCAAATAATTATTTAGAAAGTTTATGTTTTCATATCAAAGATATATATATATATATATACTGAAACTTTTTTCTATCAATTAATAAATATTTTTCCGTGTTATGATCGAACAGATTCAATCAGTTGCTAGAATAAAATCTCATAACAATATTCAATGAATTAATTGTCATATTGCGTATTATAATCATAATTAAACTATTAAATCTAGTTCAGATTTTTTAAATTATGTTGCAAAAAAATGCAAAATGCAAAAAATAGTAATAAGATAGTTATGTTATGTCACAAGTAAATATACTTATAAAACTCAACATTTTCTAATGATAATTATATACAGTCAAACCTATAGTCATTATTGACGGTTGTAGGCAGGTAGCCGCTAGTAATACTTTTCTTCGGCGAGGACAATTTGGGTTTGCCGCTATGGGCAAGTTCCGACCTAATTGAATATATTTAATAGATATTTTCCGTGTTATGATCCAACAGATTCAATTAGTTTCTTAAATAAGTCCTCATTACAATATTTAATTAATTAAAACAAATGTTGCAGGGCATCAAATATATAATGAATTATATAAATACCATAATAACCTACTTTATTTAGCTTATCATCATGCACAACAGGCCACAACTTCAGGGATCTATTTCTGTTCATAGGAAAGGACTTACTTCTTAATTGGCGGCAAGTGGCTTCAGTTTCTTCATATCCATGCTTGCGGCTATAAATAGCAGCATTGCTTTAAAAAAGACTAATTAGTTATTTGCTTATACTTTATATGTAAGTGTCTTTAATCCTTTAGATATCTTGATAAAAAGCTTTGCTCAATGAGATTAATGTTCATTTTCTTTTATCATTTCATTAACCACACCGACAATGTTATAGAAGAATGTGATTTGTTTGATAACCTTTTTATACATCCACATAGAACAAGGCTTGATATGTCATATTTAAGACTTATGAGTTACTTTTTACTTTTTTAATGTACAGTTTGAACACCAACAAAAATATTTTGGACATTAGAGATTGAACCATTTTGACTGAATGGAATTAATTTTTCCTAATTCTTTATTAAACCTGACAACTATAAGTTCAACTTGAAGAAAAATGTACATCATTTGTTGGAAGCCAACCTTAATCTAGGAAAAAATGTAATTTAAAAAAAAATCCACCAAAATAAGAATCACATGTAAAAAGTGGCATGAGGTTTTGTGTGCTTAATTAATCGAAATATGCCTCTGCAATTATGGCTTTAATAATTAAATTATTTTATCCCAATCGTTCCAGCTGTTATTAATATATATATAGGGAGAAAATTGTCTCAAATCCGTAAAAAAAGATAACAGTTAAGGCAAAAAACAGCATTTTATTATAAACACTGTTAAGTAACATATTTACATTTAAAGCTATGTCATTGCGAAAGTATTTTTGAAATAATTCAGTAATATATTCACTTCTACACCACTCTAAAATGGAAAGATATAAATCATATAAATTGGTAATAATTATATTTATATCAGTTAATGATTGTTTTCTTAGCTCCCAAATTAGAATCGGAACTTAATCAGGTATCAGCCGGAAGTGATCCTATCTAAAAAAATTCATAACACTTACAATTTATAAAGTTAAGAAATATAATCATCCAAGGATATATTTTTCTTCTTCTTTAATCTCTCCCTCGAGAGTCATCATTTTCCCCTTCTTTATTGTTGTGGAGTCGAAGATGAGATGATGCGGTGTTTTATTCATCCTCTGCAGGTTGAGCATAATATCTCAGTATATTTCACATATGATATATATTATTCAATCCATTTGATTTATTTATATCCTTTTAAACTCAATTTCATAATAGAAAAACAAATATGCATTAAAATTTGTTCATAATAATAATGAAAAATGTCCAATATCTCGAAGGATATCAATATGTTTAAAGGAGCTAATTCCATCCCCCTCTCTTTCATAATTTATTCGCATATTTCTTGCTTTAATTGCTTCAATTAACATAAATATACCACTAAAAAAATATAATGCAATGATTTTTTGATAGTTATATGGTCAAACGTCGTTATCCAATTACGCATATGCATTAAATGGAATTTAAGGCATTTAATAGTAGTAGGACAGATGGATCGTAATTTTTTACGAAAAAAAGATTGAATTTTATAATGAGCTGAATCAAGGTAGTATATTGAAAGTCAGGGTATGTCAATGCAATTGTCATGAGATTTTAATGGCGCCTCACCAGCAAGAATAATATTTTGTAATGTTATCAAAAACATTATATTACAATAGGTTTTTGATGACGTGGTGGAAAAATATAAAAAGATACCTGAGGCTTCACTCTCCATGGC
Organism: Caligus rogercresseyi; assembly: GCA_013387185.1. NCBI lineage: Eukaryota > Metazoa > Arthropoda > Copepoda > Siphonostomatoida > Caligidae > Caligus > Caligus rogercresseyi. Next base: position 3,805,678 of record CP045907.1, on the reverse strand, counting down.
ATAAACATACTTTGTTTTCTTATACCTTGAGCTGAATGCGATGCAGGAATAATAATTCAGGGCCGTGTTAAGCAAATAATCTTGTTTCGTAAAATGACGTTGTCATTTCAATCGAACGTCACACATTCAATTACTTAATCTAGTGTCACATTGAAAATACGTTAAGATATGAACAAATGATAGAGATATCATTTGAAAATTAAGGTTCCAAAGGCCGCGATAACCGTTGATTGAAGTTCCAATCCACGAGGTTTCAATAGCAAAATCAAGAAATTCGAAATCATTATTCTTACTATTATGCATACATGTGACACTAAGAATGTTTATAATATGATATTAAGTGTGTATTTGTTTCGGTCATCAGGCTATAAAAGAAGTCTTAAACCCTCCCCCTCCCCAACGAACCCATTTCACTGTGTACCAACCATTAACTATGAAGATTCCAACCAAACGTATTTACTGAGCTCTGGGGCTCATTCACAATTATGAAATTTGTAAGGCCAACGTTCAGTTGGCGGCTTTGTGCCACGATATTCCTATTTAAGTGTTCTTACTGTATCATGAGCATACATACGCGCTAGCTAAAACTATTGGAATTTGGGAATTTCAAAGCAGGCGGCGGCGTTACAACTAGGAAAGGCTCCTGGGGTTCTCAATCAATCACAGTGATGACCGTATAGAGCTTACAAAAATGAGCATATAGTGTTGTTTTCGGGTTCCACAAGCATACCTTGATACTCAAATAGGAGGTAAATGATCTCCTATGAGGTGTCGTTTATAATTATTAGCCTAAAAAGAGACATATGTTAGGGCCTTGCGGAGCCATTTCAGCCTCTCTCCCAAATGCTTTGCTCTCCATTAAATATCATTGTTAAAACTACTTCAAAACATCATTTAGTCAACTAATCAAAATGCTTTAAAAGCCTGTGTCTTTTGTGCGTGTGTGTGATCTTAAAAGACTGCAATCATCTCTATTGATGAAAAGACAACCTGCATACGTATAAAAATCAATAATCCCTTTTTTTCTTCATCTCCTCTTTTCATTTAGCTCTACGGCTTGGAAATCCTCTCAGATTCCCTGGACCCAAAGGTTAGAGACTCCGCCATGGAAGAAGTCCGACGTTCCTTTCATAGCATCCTCGTTAACTTTGATAATCAGGTATATATACATATATCTTGTCTCATTTATTTCCCTCATTTTCGTCATATCATTTTCAGAGAGGTCGAGGCAAGGATCCACCAGACTCAGAAATGGTAGAGCTCCTCAAAATGATTGGGAAGAAGCTATATATCAAGAATCCAAAGGGAGACGACGAAGAAGAGGATTAGAAGAGCTGGAAGAGGATGAAGAGGAAGTCCTAGATCCCTTCGAAAAGGTCTCTAATTGGAAGACAGTCTCTAATGGGAGCCCTGTTTCTTCTTCAGCATTCTCCTCAGGGAAGTCGTCTCGAATAGCGGATATTCTATCCCGACAGCAGCAGCAGCAGCAAAGCCATACATTACCCATCCAGCATAATAGTAACAATGACTTTGATAGTGGATGCTGTCCAGGATCAGAGCGCAGCGTTCGATCCCTCCGCTCACATCCTCACAAAACGTCGCATCTCCTTCCTTATAACAATCTCCTACTTAAGAAAAAGGGAGGGTCCTCTTCCTTATTGGAGTCTTCCTCCACCACAACCACGACGACCACCAACACATCTCTCCATGAAGAGGAGGAAGACTTGGAAGAAGAAGAAGAAGTGGAAGAAGTCCACCCGCCTCCTCCTCCAAGCACTGCCAAGCGACAAATCAAACGCGTGGACACGGATCTGAGCTCCTCTTGTGAAGAAGAAGAAGAAGAGGAGGACAACCTGGCAACGCCTCAGCCCAAGGCCCTTGTTCAGCAAATCAACGAAGACATTAACGACCTACGCTCACTCTTTGAGGACCATCGGGAGGAAATGATGTGGCTCGTTTCGCAAGAGCAAAAGGCCAAAGATCATCCATCAGGTTCTTCTTCTTCTTCTCAACAGCGACGCCTCAATGATATGGTGCTCCTTCCTCCCCCTACGAGTGGCAGCAATGGAGGGTCCTCCTCACGTCGCTCTCTCTCCAGTCTCCACTTTGCGGCCGTGTCCTCTAGCCCTCCTGTGAGCCCTGGAGAATCACGTAGGGGCCTCAAGTCCCCGCTACACTCCCGCTACCTCTCACAGAGCCAGTCTCTTCGGCGACTAGGACACATTGGACAGGTCCGACGACGATTTGAGACTTCGGAGGGAGAGGACTTTAGCAATGATGATCGAGAGATTCGACGGCGGGAGTTTGAGCGACGGCGGAAGAGCAAGTTGACCAAGCGGAGGAGTCGTGAGAGTTTACTACTGGGATTGAATGGCGGCGGCAGCGGTGGCGGTGGGGATCTTGAGGAAGGGGGGCTCTCCTCGGAAGTGGAGCTCCTCTCGGGGGATGGGCGGATATTCATACCAAAGCTGAAGATCGAAGACCTGTGGACGGACCGGACGGGTGATGAAGGAGGCGGAGGGCTATCCTCATCCTCTGCAGCCTCCTCGAGCGTGTCCAGACGAAGGGGGGGTCTTCCCAAAAAGAAACCAAATAAGGAAATCAAGGACCTCCTTCGCTCTCTGGAACACGCCAACAAAATGGCAACCAAGCTCAAGGAGCGCTCTGAGGAAATGCTAACTGTACTCAAGAGCGAAATGTCCCATCCAGCACCACCATATTCCCTTGGAGAAGAAGTCGAGGAAGTGGCCCTATAGAAGAGAAGAGCCCTTTTAGGTAGAACTACTACTACTACGTGTAATGGAGAAAGAGTGATGGACAATATAATAAATTCACTTTGAATGAATAAGTGAAACAATAGTACTATTTTCTGTGATGATGATTCCTAAGAAAGAAAATCCCCTCCTTTTAAATAGATGATATTCTTCCGTCCAAGTCAGTCCTTCCAGTTTGCAGTTAAAATAAAGAAATATGCTACCCATATTATGATTATTATATCCACTATACTTCTTACTACTACTACAACTACTACTTTTTGTCATTCCATTAAAAAATAATAGAGAAACATTTGTGATCATCACTCCAAAACTAATCCGTCTTAATATGAACTATAATATACTTAATAAATCAAATAATCTGCTGCTACTAATGATTATAACTTTTTTTTGTATGTATACAAGATCTCTTCCCCCCCGTCCGTCAGTTATTATATTGACTTATTATTTAAATTACAAAAAATATATTTTCCTTTAATCAACTAAAAAATATATATATATATAATCGACACTTCTGACATAAAATTGATTCATTACTTTAACCTCCTCGGAGTGTATAGTTCCCTAGGGGTTTAAATCCTTGGGGCTCAATATAGTCCCTCTCCCCCATGGGGATATAGCCCCAGGCCTTCATGGCCTCTCTGCAGGGCCCCTGTATCCGTCTAACTTCCTCTGGGCTTAAGTCCTTTATCCAGTGATATGGGGCTTTATTGGAGTCACGGAATGTTGAGGAGACGCCTCCCTTGTTGACTCCCGTGTGAGAGCGGAGAAAGTCCCGAATGCTCTCCGTGTATGCAAAGTTAAAGAATCGAAGGACGGTCTCGGAGTGGATGTAGGGGTCCTGGGAAAAGTCTTCGTAGCGGAAGACCATGAAGCGTGATGGATAGTCCCGGAGGAGAGCCACGGCGGCGGAGTAGTCGGCCAAGAGATCTGAGCAGAGATGATCTGGCTCATCGCAGTCGGGCTGTCCGGGGCACCAGTCTCGGTGTTTGCGGGACTGGAGTGTGCCCGGGGGTCTCGAACGATATGGAGGATCTTGGTGTGCAGTAGGGCTTTATCCTCTAGGATGTCTCTGGCGAGCTCTAGGCGTAGGCGAACGGTTTTGAGGGATTGGAAGGGGTGAAGGGAGCAGATGCGTTGGAGGGTGGAGGGCGCCCAGCAGGCGGGGTTTTGCCCCTTGCGGCAATGGTCCCAGAGGCGCTCGTTATGTGTGAAGAGCCAGTAGTGGGATTTCCCGTAGGATATGTAGTCGTCTAGGCCCTCGTAATTGCATTGGAGAAGGGATTTGAGGACGCGGAGTGCGTCTTGAGCTAGCTTGGGATTACTTGGGCGGACTTGATGGATGCCGTAATGAAGCAAGGGCTCGTAGTGGTAAAATGTGGCGGGGTGGGACTTGAGAATGTCTCCCATAAAAGTTGATCCGCTTCGCCAGGTTGTTAGGATCTATAACACAAGAGATGCGTTAGATAGGGATGAGTAAGTACATACAAAAAAGATCAAATGAGTGATAATTATGAAATATACTTTCATTGGCGTTTATCCTAAATTTTTAAATTATAATATACAAAATAAGATGATGTAAAGAGAGGTGTTCAAAAAAACTGGACAGAGGTGCAACTCGAAATGGTAAGGTTAAAGTTGTAACTGGGAACTCATTTGGTGCAAAAAGATAACATGCTTTTGTTTTTTAATAAATAAAGTTGGAATATGAAGAAAACATATAAAAACTAGAGGCATGTATACACTCAGAGAGTACAAACCTCCGCCGATCCCCACCAAATGAATCACTTAACGGAATTACAATCCAATCATATATGTCTACATAAGTAGGTGTGTTTGGTGAATAATGAGTGAGGAGAGAGCCATCCTAAAAACATCCATTGACGTCATACTAGTTATTCGTCAATTCAGAAATACGTCACTGGATGTTTAAACTCCTTTCTTTTCTCCATCATGCTCTTAATATTAGCGTTATATTTTATTTAATATTAAGAGGAAGACGGGAAGAGAAAGAAGTTTAAGCACCCAGTGACGTAGTCCTTAGCTGATAAATGAACAATATTACGTCAATGAATATTTTTTAAGCGTTTGTTCTTTCCTACTCCCTGAATAGAAACCCCATTTCATTATTAATATTTTTAGTATTTAGCTCATTTTGCATCTTAAATAAGCACTCAGAGATGCCAAAATTTAATCACTTGTTCCTTATGGCATTTCCAACACCTCCACAAAGTTTCATCCGAATCCGTTCCGTACTTTTTGAGTTATCCTGCTGACAAACCAACCAACCAACGCCAGTGAAAACAATACCTCCTTCGGCGGAGGTAATTATGTATAAATTGCATCCTTACAAATAAGCTTCCGTGTACAGTTTTTATTGTACATAAAGCATCATCACACAAGGCGATCATGTAAGCGATGAACTCAACCCCTCTTAATACATTAACCATGTACATGCTTTTTAATCAGCCTTATCTATACTTTAACATTACAAGGGAGTTATTCGATGCTCAAGAAGAGCCTTTAAAAAAATTATACCCTAAACGCAACGTCAAATACATGGAATAAGGCTAGAGATGTAGAACAGCCAATACATCATCGTTTTTAAGGAACCAATAATTTGTCCTGTCATTTCATATAATGATCATTGCTTTTTGATTTGTAAATTTTAACTTCATTAATCATTTAAAAATAAGAACTTTTCTTTCAAAAGGCAAAGGTTTATTAATTTTGTATTTAAAAAAGTTGCGATGATTAAAATGCCATATGCTCTTTTAACATATAAATCCTACATTTAATATTACATCAATCGAATTCATTTAAACTAGCTAACCATATTCAAGGAAATTAATAAATCATGTCATACTTATAGATAAAGATAACAAACGGGGATCTTTTTTCTCTAACGTGATTGGTTAAAAAACCTGAAGTGAAAAAAAAACAAAAAACAACAGTTGGCATTATGAAACAAAGCATTACTTCACTGACGGCTGTTGAGTTGGATTTCTCTCTCGATGGAATTACACCCGTATGGATACTTAATTTATGATTAAGAACACAAATCATGTCTTTGCATGGGCCTACATCCAATGCATTTACGAATGTTTTAAAGGGACCTATTGATTGAGTTAAGTGCACCTCATACCCAGAGAAAAAAAATGATTTTTATCTAGCAGCATCATATCTGACGACACAAATGTATAGCTACGCTATTAATAAAATAGGGGGTACGGTTACTTCGATCTCCTACCTGAGCTAGAAACAAAGAGAAACCACACTTCAACACGGCCATCGTGCTAACATTCCTCACAAACCTCTCTATTATTGTACTTATTATAGAAGGATCTGGATCCGCGAGTCCCGTTGAACATATTCATGAGCCGAGTCAGTGCTAGGAGCGACCACATTGATGAAGGAGCTCCCAAACGTCTCGTCTCCTCCTCCGATCATTGAGGAGGAGGATGAGACGAGACGGGGCAAATATAATGACTGGAATCATGCCACCCGTCCACTCCCATTCGAGAAATTTGATCCCAAGCAATGATGAATCAATGTAAACAATAACAATAATAAGAACAAGGCAGGAGCACTCTGGATGACGAATACTTTTTTCCTTCTTCTTCTATAATAAGTAAATAATAGAGAGGTTTTGTGAGGAATGTTAGCACGATGGCCGTGTTGAAGTGTGGTTTCTCTTTGTTTCTAGCTCAGGTAGGAGATCGAAGTAACCGTACCCAAAATAGGACATTAATACAGTAAAACTTAGTTAATGTCTTCTATTTCTCTGACGTTAAGGCATATACAAAGAAAGAAAACTATGGTAGCAACTGAAAAAAATATGTTACTTGGTGCATTTGAAAGAACTATTCTAGTTGTATCTCTACTTACAGATGAGGTCCACTGTTATAATGAAATATTTTATTCATATAAAAATCGTTAAAAATGTTATTGAATCCAAGAATTCATTATGCTATTCAAAACGCCAATATTTTTAGACAAAAAAAAATATTATAAGACACACGGAATTTTATAAAATATATATATACAATAAATTCAAGCTTTGAAAATAAAATCATCAAAAAAATATTTTTTAAGTGATACAAACAGCAACAAGAACAAATTGTGTAAAAAATCCTGTATTTTAATAATAAAAAGGACATGAACATCTAAAAATAAATATATGAAGCAACTTTAGAAGTAATTTACCTTAAGTTGTACGACTTTAGTATCACGCAACCTCACTAAATGATAATTAAAGTTTCCTCAAAATTGAATATTCTTTTTTCTCCACTGACTTGCATTCTACTAAAAATAATATAAACAACTTTATCAAAGGTATTTAATGAGTATAATGAGTTCATTTTACGACATTTAAAGGTTATAGGTTTTTTTAAATATTTTTATTAGAGTCGGAACACGGCAACCAACAATTTTGAAGTTGAAGAAAATCACTTTATCTGAGTATACAAAAAAGATTCTCTCGAATAGTAAGATTGTTTTATTATAAGGCAAATATTATCATCGAAGTATAACTAAGAGTAACTTATATATTTTTTCCCCTGTATGACACACTGAGTTAAAAAAGAAATGAGAAGAATAAATAATTTTCATTGAGGTGAACAGTTTTTAAGAAATGAAGGACGGCCAAGTGATAATGATTAAATCAAATAGATGTCAATGTATATAAAACGATTGTTTTAAATTAGGCCCAGGGGTAGAACCATAGAGATATATGGACATAGAGAGCTTATTGGATTATTCAGAGAGACACGCCATATTGCCCAATATAAACAAATCTTTCTATGTCTACGATCAGCTTACGATGACGTAGATCAAATTACTTTGTTTAGTTTGGGCACATAATACAGTTAAAAGACGATGTTTCTCTGCTATTGAAGCAAATAAGCTCTCTATGAGTAGAACAATAAAATGCATTAAAAATATAGAAAAATCAAAATAAATAAACAATAGAAAGGGGGATTTCAATATTCAAACAAAACAATACGTTTTTCTAAGAAATTAAATGAATGCTTACAATGCATCAGAATCATGCATATATTATTCTCAAACAATGGAACAAGCTTGTCTACTGAAAACTCCGCCACTCACAATAAAATTTTTAGTTGTTTTATACTTTTAGTCTCTACTTAAATATTTAGTAACAATAAAATATAAATCAAAGGAAGATATTTAAATGTTATAAAAATAAGAGATTGTTTACGATTTATTTTTTTAGAGATTACGTAATCGAATGAATGTTCCATATATAGAGATCGACAGTTGATGTCACTTTGTGATACATTTTGTTTGGTTTATTTAAAATGGTTATTTTAAAGTCGTCGTCTTTTATTTATAACAATTACTCTAGAGAGCTCAGATATAAAGTCCGGTATTTGGACTTTTTTTCATTATAGAAATATATATGAAAAAGAGGAAGAGAAAGATATTTTAATGCTTAGAGGATCAAAATATTAAGAACTATATATTTTCAAGACAAGAGAAATATTAAATTTGCTAACAATTGTGTTGATATCAAGGTAAATATTGGATTTAATTAAGGTAGTATATAACTTTTAACCGCTAAAAATATATTTAATAAATGCTATTTCAGCGGTTCTAAATAGAAAGCTCCATACTGTTTTGATCCTCTTAACTTCAAAATATCAGCTGACAGTTTTCAGGATTTTTTTGTTGGTAGATCCATCGTTCCGACTCTTATAAAACTGTAATTTTAATATTTCAAAAAAATCATACCAGAGCCCGAACGGGTTGTCCACCGTCCTCAAGCAATAGATCCGACCAGGATAATCTTCCTTCATCATCCGATTGAACATGTATTTGATCCAGAGGAAAACCTTCAATTCCTCCGAGACGCGAGCCCTAGCAGCAACAACTTCGGGGGGATCATCACGTAAAAATGCTCTGAGAAGACTTCCATTTCGAAATGATGAGGATGCTTTAGCGAAGAGTAGGAAATATAAACTATATAGAAGGAATAAGAGCAGAGCCAGTCCACCGATTCGACGTCGATTCAGCATGATGATGATTATTGATGATATTTAAAAATCGATGATTATCAGTAAAAATGCATTGGATTCATGATTGTTTATTAAAAAATAAATTATGTATGTAGTTGATCATAAATGATAAGAAAAAAAGATAATGGAAACGTCCATGCTTTTTTAATATGTAGAGATACTCCTTTTCCTCTGCTTTAAAAAAGAAAGTAAGGAACAAATAATGATAATAATAATATTATGAAGAAAGCATAAATAAACAAGTAAGTATTTCGAAGAATCACAGAGATAAGTGGAAAAATAATAATTGTGTAAACGTCAGATGGGACTTTGGGGGATTTAGAGGCGTGCCATGTTGATGTTTAAATTGTGACTGAGCTCTTGTAACTCCAGGATTCCTCGTTGCTTGGAGGAGGAAGAGGAGGAGAAGAGTAGTTTCAAAAGAAGAAAAAGAAAAATAAGTCTTCATAAGGCATGTGTGTGAGACGCAAAGGGGGGAAAAGGCAAGCCAGGGCAACAAATACTTACACACTTCAGGGGTGAAATAACGTGATTTTATTATTATTCCCTTTATATTTAGGCGAGCGAAGTATTACATTATTATTATAATAGTTTTGAACGTGCCTGGGTGGTTGTCCAAGAAATACTAGTGCCCTGCATTGGTGCGAGACATCAGGTTACGATGATCATCACCACTCCCTCTGCTCTATAATTGAGAGACTCGCCGCAGACAATATACTAAAGAGGAAAAGAGAGAAATAAAAGCCTTTGGCAAGGTTTTTTTCCTTCCCTTCCTACACATATACCCATGACGCCCACAATGCTTGGGATGGAGGGAGTGAAGTGAAGTGAGGAGATCCGAGATGCCGCCCCCTTACATTCGTAGCCGATCCCTTCTCAATTGGACAGGAGCCTTTCTCTGCGTTGTGCTTCTCGTGCTTCTCTGCAGTCTTTGGCTCAACAATGAAGCCCAACGAGAGGACTACTCCCACCCGTTCCATCCCTGGAAAACCCTCGGAGAACATACAAGGTATGATGCTGCTCCTGGTTCCTATTATTTAAGAGTTTATATGTAAGGTTGAACACACATCAAAAGAAGATAACCTATTGACGAATCCAATTTCTTTAATATACCCAATTAATAATTAAATGCATAGGATGTCTTTTAAAGGACGATATATTTTTTTAAAATGAGTTATGTGAAAGGTATGACACCTAGGAAAGAAAAAGGATCAAATGGATCGATTCCATTGGAGGTGGTATTGATAGGTTTGAAGGAAAGGAATATATAATAATAATTTTAAAATGTGACAATAATACCTAGGTTCAGTTATTGTCTTATTATTTTATATAAGGCTAAGACAGTCATTTCATCAACAATAGCCTAAAGAATGATTGCTGTCTTAGATAAATGGATAGGGGGAAAGTGATATAAATCAATTGATACCACCTTTTAGTTTTGTAAATCAATAATAATAATAATTTCAAGATGGTTATGATATGGATGCACTGTCTGTTTTAAAATAACCAGATTTTTAAATATTCGGAGGCCGACATAATATATATATAAGTGGATTAATATATCCTAATTACAAGTAATTGATCACCTAAATCTATACTATAAATGTAATTAATAAGTATGAATAGGACCTTTTATATTTTAAAGTGATATACATTGCTAAATTATGTCCAATTCTTTCTTTTTAGCATTTTTCTGTGCTTCTTGATTTACAATTTTGACTATTTTCCTCCTAAATGTATATCCTAACAACTCGGCATATCTTATCAGTGCATGTGTATCAAATTGCAAATAGTACGATATTTATATAAATATTTGACGTAAGTCTTTGATTGATAACTTGAAACAAGTAGTTACCATGACGAAATAATTAATAATAACAGTTTTTGGCTTAAAAAAGAACTATGAGCTCGATCGTAGGACAATACTAGAGTAGGCCGAAATTTAACTGTTCATAGCCAAAAAAGTATATATTTGGTGATATTTTTTTTGCCTTCAGTTTGATTGATGGAAAAACAAAAAACAAAAAAATACAGTGATAAGATGAAAAATAATCAAAAGGATTTTATAATATATTTAACAAAATTATTGCACATGTAAATTTTAAAACGATCGTATTGGCCGTTCAAGACACCTTTTGTATACTTATGACATCCTTTTTGGCGATGCTCTAAGGCAGGGTCGGCACCCAAAATGTTGAAAGAACCATAACGGACCCAAAAAAATTAAAGAAATGTGTCTGTAGCCGCAAAAAAAATTATTTCCTTATATTCTTACGGTGCACATTTTGTTCCTATATATTTTCCTATCTATATTTTCCCCATTTTCTAACGTTTTTGGAAAAGCTCCAGGAGCCACAAAGGCAGCTCTAAAGAACCGCATGAGGCTCTAGAGCCGCGGGTTGCCGACTCCTGCTCTAAGATAACTAATGAATATTATTTCGTCGTATAATATCACATTGGCTCTTTTGTATCTTATATACTATTTCATTGCTAAGTATTATAAAAGTTATGTAATGATCTGTAGGGGTTCTTTGTCACATCTATACGACCTACTTTTTTTTCATCGGGCAATACTATGAACTAACAACCCCTTGGATGTTATACCAAAATCATGAACAGCAAATGTAAAGCTCTGCTATTAATAAAACATGAAATTTAGTTAAATTTAGTTCTTGTGCAATATTTAATATATGTAGATTACAAGACTCTTCCAAGACATGGCTGCACTATTGCAAAGGGTGTTTACTTAATTATTTAATTCAAATTCATTTACACTGTTATGTCATCATTTTCATCTAGAAACCTCGAGGGACATCAACTTTGAAAGAGTTTTGCCGATGAGACCAAGGCTTGTGATAATTAAAACTGTCAAAACCAATTCCCAACAGGAATTATTATTATTCACAGAATTAGATTTGTATTGTCAAACTCCATGAACAACTTGATTAGCGCGAGGTCCAAAATCACCCACACAAAATTTGGTCAAAATCTAACTTGGTAATTTTTAAAAATCGTTAAAAAACGTTTTGGCGAATGAAATAAGCATGTCGATAACGAATTTTCCGGGAGTGGACATCCCCACTAAACACACTTCCTGAGCTCTAAAACTATTCTCTGAAAATTTCGTCGAGATCTAATGAATCGTACGGGAGGTACATTGGAACGAACGAACGAACGGATTTCTTTTATTATTTGTATAGATACACAAGAATCAGTTAATGTGTATTGAAACATAATATTCTATTTAATTTGAGCTAAATTACAAAATGGATTCTGGATATTTTTTATTTAATTTAATTCTTTGTAATCAAATGTACCAAGAAGAAGATATTACAAACATAGCATTACGACTTTCTTCAGGGTATTGGACTGCTTTGTTTCGCTATTGTAATATCCAACATACTAGATGTATATGTACATAATGTTATCTGAGTTGTTTAAAATAATTAATAACGTTAAAAGTGGGACCTATATTTTATACATTATAACCTATCAGAATCATTATGAAGACTTTTATGCTTCAGTCATCTTTAACTTGTGTGCGAGTCATGTTTTTAAGTACTAGAATAAATATAATTGTGACAACGTGATCAAGTTTCAAATATTTGAAAGAGTAATATTTGAGTGCACTATTAAATGCAATCAATATCCGGTCTCTTGAGTTCTATGATAGTTCATATGATTAACAAATACCATGAAAAATTCTTAGGAAGTTCTTTAAATGACCCTTTGAGTCATTCATCTGATCTTTATAATGCTTTTTCTAGGATTTTAGCTTTGAATTCATCAAATTTAATTTGATTAAGTAAGCTTTGATATAATTTAATATATAGACTAATACATGTATGAAAATTTGTGACGTCATGATATACATCTGACGTCATTACAATATCTTCGATTTTTAAAATAGGTTCCTTGAATATATAACGTTGTAAAAGGATGGATGTATGAGCATATATTGATCACTTTTGATGAAGATGATTATCAATAATATATTTATATGATAATAAAGGTATTCTATCAATTATGTTTTCATATCAACGTGTATGCTTCTTGTATTTCTATAAAAAGCTTTTTTTTAACCCGTCTTCTTCTTTAACCATCAAAGATATATTTATAGCTTGTTGATTAGCTTCCTTTGATTGGCTTCCTGTATTCATGGCGACTGTTGTTTTGTCTTTAAATAACTATATACTAAATTAGGCCGGTCCTTGAGCTCCAAACAAGTTCTGTTTAAAAGGAAATAAAAGTCAGTATTAAAAGTTGATCAAACCTTGTGATTTTCTTGGATTGACTTACAAACGTCAATGTCCGTCCGGAAGGGGTTGAAGGTACTCATCTCTAAGGATTATGTTGTATCCACACAATATTAGATTAAATTATCTAATATGTTCAGAGGCAAGGTCTAGATTATCATAATATATAACATGTACTGCTAAACGCTCGAGAGATTTGAGTCGCCAATATTTGGTTTGTTTCGCACGCCATTGATTGGCTGAATCGATGCATCATAGACCAGAGCTTTTGAAAAAATGTTTCTAATTGAACCGGAACATATTTATAAGTCTTTGAGCTGGGTAGCAAAATTATTTATTCATTCAGTTAAGTGTTTGAACATCTAAATCTTTTTTTAAAGGTCTTTATTTAAAATTGTACTTCATAAAATACAGTTATAAAGAAGTAGGTAGAATTGCGTAAAATATAAAAATAAACATTATAGCGCAAAGTTAATCTACCTAAAAAGACCAAAACTCAACTAAACAGAAATAATATGCAATATAAAAACAAAACTAAAAAACACATCATAAGGGGTTTATAAACGGAGATATTGAGGGACTATCTTCTTCAGAGGGGGAGGTGACGGCTCGAAGAAGGTGCGATACCAAGTCGATTGCATATTTCCATGAATCCGGCTTAACTCCGGATATCTTTAATTCAAGCGCGGCATACCGAGCTGCAGCAGATAATAAAACTGGACGAAATTCTTGCCTTGTCAATGGTTCCTTTCTTGACGTTTTTGATCCAATAGGGCATTTGCACTGGATAGTGCGAATTGAATAGCCTGTAAAGTAGAGTTAGTCCTCTGTTTTTTTGGAATACCAAACAAGATTGTGCCGACACTTCGTAAGAACGTTTAAAACAACGTTTAATTTTATGAATTCGCTTAAAATGGTTATTAACCCTTTGGGGACGATAACCATCGGCTGGACGGATTATCATGAAACTCTCTGGAAATACTCATATATATGATATATGAATTTTCAAAAAAAAATCGTTTATCTCAACTCATTCAAATAGGTCACTGGTGACCCAATCGTCCTCAAACGTAAATGGAGGACTTTGTTAAAGATTTAATTCAATCAAATTTAAATAAAAACATGTATTGAAATATAACTTTCATTGTATTATGGATATTTATCACATAATTAAACTTGAAGAAGGTCTCTGGGCAACAATCGCCCAATTTTTTAACCTGAAGCATAGATTTAAATAATTTTTTGACATATTTTATTTTTAATAGCTTTTACAAGTACATATTTACCAGGAAACGACCGGGTACCCGGCCTGGGTCCCGGCTGTTTTTTGAGCGTCCCGGCCCGGTGTCCCGGCTTTTTTATACACCGGGCAGGGACATCAATATTTCGTTTGTCACTAAAAAATATAAAAAAATCACTTCAGAAACTTTTCTAAAAAAACGTCGTCACTTTTTTGGTAGATTATTTTCTATAAAAAAGTCATCACTTTTTTTGTAGATTATTTTTTTCAAAAAAAAAACGTCATCACTTTTTTTTTTTTTGGAAATTCTCGACTTTAGAATGTCGAAGGAACGAAAATATATATTATGTCCCGGCCCGCTTGAAAAATTAAGCCCCGGCCCGATCTGGGTCCCGGCGAAAAAGGTGTCCCGGTCGTTTCCTAATATTTACATTATTGATGGTAATTCAAAAAACAATTTTGACTCGGTTGCAAACAAAACGCATGTCCTTGGCACAAAGATGAAGTGCATCCCATAGTTGCCTTTTTATCGATACCTTTTCCTTTACAATATACACATCGTTTTCTTTTGGCAGAGCTGAGGCAGAGGGTAAATGTAGTGATGTTTCAAAGTTTTCAATTGATGTTGGGAGGATAGCTCTATTCCTTGATGAGAAGTCTCCCGCCATTCCTGTGATCAAAGCCATGCGAAAGTCTTTAGCCGAGCCAATTGGAGGAACATTTTGCTCATAGGCTATTTTCGCATTCACTAACGCCAGTTCGAAATAATCGAAGTGTAGCCGCAAATCGAATTAGTTGGAGATTTTCTGTCCCAGATTCTTGTGGACACAAGCTGATCTGCTTTATCTACTCAACACATGTGTGTGTGTTATAAAGCTTCACAGCTGTAGGACATTGGATTTGGAGTTTTTTTTATATTTGCCCTTTTGCCTGGGTTTTTACCGTTACAGTGTCATGGCAGGCATTCATGGAAGAAATATATGCACTGCCCGGTTATCATACCATTTAGAAACACCAACACCTGATTCCACGTTGACATATGCATCCATACTTCCCCTTGTCTTCCTCAACTCTTTATCAGAAATAAGTCTGATAATCCTTTTCGTTTCTTCTGAATTGTTTCAGTATGATAAATTTCTACCTTCTGTATCTGGTGTTCCAAACTCACTGAGGTAAAATAATTGTCCGCAAAGACTGGCATAGGTTAACTTGAGTGATGAAGTGAGGCTCAAAACAACGTCACCTCCTAGCCCGAACTCGGAAGATGGTCCTCCAGCTTTGCCGTGGTATAAATCAAATTGATAGCAGTATCCTATCTTCGCATCGCAACGAAGCCAGCTTTTGAATCCCCACTTAATTGGTTTATCTTTGTGATATTGACGCATTCCATGGTGGCCCTTAGTCATGTGTTTGTCTATTGATTGAAATTTAGAATTACGGGCATAACGTTGGTATACTTTGATCTAATGATCCAATAGTGATCGTACTTTCCATGCCTTGTCGTCAGTTGTCACGTATTAGAAATAGAAACCCCAGCAAGAGATACATAAACCGCTATTAAAGAAACCTCCCTAGTGACCGGAGCCGAGTAAATGGTATCAAATGGAGTAGCCTCATAACTAGAGGCATCCAAACTCTCTAAAGCCAAATCTTTAGGCGACATAGTTAGAGTGGGTCGTTTCTAGACGCGTAGTTCATCATAGAAGTGTGTATCATGGAGAATTTGAATAGATCATGAGGAGAAAATATATATTAAAAACCCCAGTAAAAGCACGCCTGTTGACGAAAATTACTCTCGACAATTGTCTCTTTTACCCGTGTTCCTTACTCTATCCGGGGATAAATAGAATCAGAGTGATCTCTAAAGTCAAATCTTTAGGCGACATAGTTAAGAGTGGGTAGTTTTTAGACGCGTAGTTCATCATAAGAAGTGTGTATAATGGAGAATTTGACACAACAAACCTCCATTTGAGATCCTGACTTTTAGTAAGGTCAATTAAAACTTTTACGAACACTTCGGTAATACTTTCGTGAAAAGAACTAGGCCACCACCTAAAAGTTTCCTTGGTCTTTTAAGTGCATCAATATAAGTCTTGTGAAAAAGAGAGTTATCCAATTATTCTCCTCTTTGATGATTTTATCTGCTAAATAGGCAAAAGAGATGCCTTGTATAAAATCGAACGAACAATAAAATTGTTAAAACTATAGATTCTAGACCGAAGATTCAACTTTCTCCACGATGATTTTTTTTTTTTTGAAAACACACGTCTTCATTGAGTTTTAATTTTCGACTGTTTCTCCATTTCTATCATATTCAACTCCAAGAATTTTAATCTTTTTCTTTACTGGACAGTCGGGAACTCTTAATCCTTTACTGGAGACCAGGAGCCGAGGGTAAAATTGTGGTTTTGTTTCTGTTTAAAAGTAGACCTGAACGTTTACCAAATTTAGTAAATATACTAAAATGACATCCATCCTTTTTAAAAGTTGAGCCTCCGACTTGGCTTCTATATACAAAGTTACATAATCTACATATAAATCAATAATATGCCGTATGTTGCCAAATAATACTCCAAAAAACCGTATTTATGTTTAATAGAGAGAGCCAAGTTTTCCATTGCCATTACAAATAGAAGGGGAGCCGTGGTCATCCTTGTCGGCAGCTCATATCGAGTCGTATAGGAGAACTTTCTATACCGTGAATAGAAACGGAGGAAGATCCATGGCGGCAAGGAGGGCTCTTATTGGATTGAAAAGTTGATTAGGAAGATTTTTCTTTGGCATTTTTAAAATATGGAGATGTGAGACCGTGTCAAAGGCTTTTCGAAAGTCAATTGCTATAATGGCCCCAAACGATTGTCTTTAGGCAATACAGTCCATGGCACAGCTAATGTCTCTTGCAATGTCACTAGCTTTTCTTCCCTTTAGGAATCCCTTTTGATGAGGGTATATTTTCTTTCAGTGGCTAATATCAGGGACATTACCTTTCTTTAGGATTAACACAATCTTGCCTTTAGTTATAAGACTTGGTGAAACACCTTTCTACTACATGCTTTCTGTCAGCAATGGTTAACCTATGGTTACTAAAACCGGAACAATTCCCTCATGAAAATGTGTGAACAATTTTCCACCAAACCATCAGGGCCATAGGCCTTGTTGTTTTTGAATTTACCCTTTATATACTAAGTTATAGACTCATGGAGAACAAGGAAGAAGAAGGATTGTGGCAAAGTTTATGAGGGAAATTTGGTCGAGAGTCTTTAGGGTGGCCTGAAAGTCCTCACGAAAACAAGATAAAATCTCATGGATATTAATGATGTACCTACCTTTATGAAAAATTATAATCATTTTGAAATTTGGTCCTAGTCGATATTATTCGTACTTTTAAAGCGATGTAGCGGTACATTTTCTACTGCTTTTTTTCTCAAATTCTTCCTCTAATATCAGATAGCCGATACGAATTTACGCTGTCAGCAATATATTATTTCAAGAATAGAGAACCATTTTTTGATATTTCACATATAATCGTCTGTAACCGATGCGTGAATGTAAGCGTGAATAAGTGGCACGTTCGATTAATGGAACTAAACCAGTGATTCCCAACTGGATTCGGCTCGTGGACCCCTAACGGTCTTCGGGCACTTTCCGTGAACCCCGCCTCAATTTTGTCAAAAACGCAAATTTCAATTTCAATGCGAGACATCTGCGAAGTACAATTATATTTATTTTTGACTTATATCCAGGCTTGTGAGCGTTCAGGTTTTTTTTGCGTTCAGCGTTCAAAAAAAATTCGTGTTCCGTTCAATGTTTTTGCGTTTCAGTGACGACTTTTTTTTAGAAAAGAATCTCCAGAAAAAGTGATGACTTTTTTTTAGAAAATAATTTCCAAAGAAAAGTGAGGACGTTTTTTAATTAGAAAAGTGAGGACTTTTTTAGAAAAGAAAAAAAGTGACGACTTTTTTTTTTAGAAAAGTGAGGACGTTTTTTTAGAAAAGAAAAAAAGGACGACGTTTTTTTTTTAAAAGAATTTCCAAAAAATGTGATGACGTTTTTTTAAGAAAAGAAATAGAGAAAAAAATTAATCATTACACGTGGACCCCCCGGCCAGGGTCGACTGGACCACTGTTGGGAACCACGGATCTAAACTAATGTGTATTTCATAAAAGGGAATTCTTTATATACAAATAGGCAGTGGTGGGCACCGCTCACTTTTTTGCTGTTCCGCTCACCGCTCATCCGCTCACTTTGGGCAACTGATCCGCTCCCGCTCATTCGCTCATTTTTGAGTACTGCTGTTCCGCTCACTTCATTCCGCTCTTCCGCTCAGGTTGGTAACTTTTTATGTTACTTTGTCACACTGCTCACGCATTATTCAGATGAATTAAGAATAAGATTAATTTTATAAGATTTAAAATTGTACTTAAATGAATGAATAGCTCAATTAATTAATCAATTTACTAACCTGTAGCTTCTCTCTCCGCTCAGAGGTCGGGTTCGGGTCACAAACTTATCCATGACTCGTGATTCGTAAAAAAACGAAAAAGTAAAGTATACTGACTCAGAGTGACCGTCAGACAATGAACACACACGAACACAAACGTATACACAGAGAGAATAAGAGAGTGCCAGAGAGAGACAAAACTTGTACGCCGAGTAGTACTAAGCCTGGTACTAAGTAGGTCCCATATAGCCATTTAATGACATCATCAACATATGTGTTATGACGTCATTTTTCAGATGGATTTCTAATCATACTACATGTAATAATTATTCAATAATTATAACAAAGATAATTTATCTCTTATATTTTAGAGAAGAAAGAGAAAAGTTATATTATAATAATGTACTTTTCTCTCTCTTCTCTTAATATAAATGAAATTCTATATGGGACCATGAACGCAACCTCTTTGTTATGACGGGGGTTCACATTTTATATATAAGAAAGGACTGATTGTCACTTATTCTCTCTGCGTATACACAATAACTGCACGACGTGAACTGAGTGGCTACGCGTGGCAACACTGCTGCACGTGTCTAGACAATAAACAATTTCTGGCGCACCTTTTTAGTCCATGCCACGTTAGCGGCATTACATTTAGAGCAAAAAGCGAGAAAAAAGTAGTCTTTTATTATATGAGTATTCCTTTTAATAACGGACAACTTTTTTATGTGAGCGGATGAGCGGAAGTTAATTTTAGAGGGTCTGCTCACCACATTCCGCTCACTTCTCACAAAGATGATCCGCTCTTTGCATTCCGGCTCACCATTGCTCCTCCGCTCAGAGCGGACGAGCGGAAGTGCCCCCCACTGCAAATAGGCTACAAGTAGGAGCATGGAAACAAATAGAAGCAGAGTGACATAAAGAATCTGCTACACGTCTGAAATTAACGAGCTTCCTGACGCCTATAAACTTCTTTGTTGATTGACGTACACAAAATAAGAGGCGAAAGCCTTCTTATTTGCGCCTAAGATATTTATTATAAAATCTGAACTCGATTAGAATTCAATGAGCGAGAAAACTCAGGTTCATCGCAAAATCCACTTAGGTAAATAGACCTTCCGTGGCGAGGCAAACGCATGAAATAATTCGGTGTGGTCCAAATTGGTTTCGGAAGATATTGAGCACTTTACCTTCGAGATTAGAAGAGGGGAGAGAAGAGCGTAGTCTATACACGAGGAAGGATTCCCTCTGCACCAAGAAATATTGTCCTCATAATCCAAGACTTCAGTGTGTCAGCCAAGTTCAGACTGGGGATAAGATTATGAAGTATGTTTCTGTTTACATATCTTTTTGGAAAATCTAGGTCGATATTTAATCACCTAAAATCATAATAGGGTAACTACGAGCTTTATTCTCATTCATTATAGTTTGAAAAAAACGGAACTGACTTTTGATTAGGCCCATAAGCGTTCATTAAAGAAAAATTAACACCATTACATTTGATTAAAATTTGATATCAATCTCATACACCGGAGAATTCTCTTGTGCAGATGAATATTTCATTTTTGAAATAAAGTTAGTACATACACCTCTGGGATTCTTCGAACCAGTAAAAAAACTATTAAACTCTATGGAAGACAAAGGGGACATAAATTTACACAAGAAGAAATACTTTGGATTT
>CP045907.1:3719352-3785148 GCA_013387185.1 Caligus rogercresseyi | reverse complement strand
GACGTTTCAGCTACAAGAGGGATAGACTTATCGTTGCCTATACTGGACACAGTAGTGCTCGATGGGTTAAGACGAGAAGAATTTAAATTTATAGTGGGGGACCTCTCTGAGGCAGCAATGATGAAACAACCGTTGATGCAGAAAAATCTCCTCATCCATTTTGTCTGAGGTTGAGGATTTTACAATTTCACTAGAAACCCCAGTAAGAGATACTCAACCGCTTATTGAAGAAACCTCCCTAGTGACCGGAGCCGAGTTAATGGTAATCAATGGAGTAGCCTCATCACGATAGGCATCCAAAATCTCTAAAGCCAAATCTTTTCCACATTTGCCACTTCGCTATTACTTCAACGATATTAGAATCACCTCTTCTATGCATTGTAGGATGTGCGCGTTCTTACTACTGTCGGATTCCTGTGAATTCAAAACATGTCCACCTAAGCAGTTTTTGGTTGCTACTACATTATTAGACCTCCAATCAAATTGTTTGGTGCGATCCTCTAACTTTTTAATTAAAGTTTTTTCATAATCAATTATTCTCACCTCTCTGTTCATTACAATGGATTTCAGAGCCCCAAAATTTAAACAACGTTGGCATTGGATTTAGAACATAATTTTTAGCCTTGTGAGGTTACCCTGAAGCTATAATTTACGATAAAGTTGAGAGGTCGTTGGTATCTCAATAAAAGTATCACTATCCTCGCCAAATCTCTCTATAATTACTGTACTTTTCTTCCGCTTTTTTATTCATTGGGTTTCATTCGGGTAGTGATCTAACACTTCTCCCCATTTACCCTCCATTTCACCATACTCGCCTCATCAACTCTCTAAAAGTATTAATAAGAGTAACAGTTATTCTCAGTTTTTCCATCAACACAATCTTATCATTGTCCTTCACTTTGAATACTACTTCGACAAGCACTCCTTCATGGTTCAAACTTTTCATTTAAAGAACTCTGATATCATTCAACCTCGTTTTAAACATCGACTACATTCTTGTACGAAACAGAGATTGACCCCATCCATCCTAGTGTCAGCATTCGTAATTCCTCTCCTTAAAGCCATACAGCACAGCTAGGTCATACACATTAATATTGCTTCAGTTATCCAGTCTTGAAACACTCTCCATTAGAATTTTCGCACGTTAGAACGAATGACTCCCATTTAAAGGATCCATTCAAATTCATGCGTATTTCTTCATCATTGTCATTTTTTGACTACTTGGCGAAATCTCTTCTCTTCAGATATGTCCCCATGAATTATTATCAGGGGATCACCCGGAGGTAGATCAGATATCTCCAAAGGATCTAATCTATCCCCACTATTGGTATTATATTTAAAAACTGACTTTAATACAACGAAGATGTCATTGTAGATCCGAACCATTCCCTGGTTCTCAACCCGTGTCCCTACCGTTTATGCAGGGGGGGGGGGGTTGTAATCTATTCCGAGTAAATATCGGTTCGGAACATTCCGAACCACATTAAAAGATGGTTCTGATCCTTTTTGTGGTGCCGAACTGGTTCGCTTTAGGTTCGCCTGCGATCTGTGAATTAGCTCGGAACCATAATGTCCAAAAATGGTTCGGGTTCCTTTACCAAAAAAAGTCAATTGTGCAGCTGTGTGACAAAGACTACAAAATAGTATGCTTAATGGTTATAGATCTGGGTAGTATTGACAGCATGTAGATTCTGACTGCGGTCCTTAGTTATGGTTAAGATGAGTCATGGATTTTAAATTCTTTAAGAACTGGGGTTTGAAGCTAACATTCGATATATCATTAAAATTTACCTATATAGAGGCCTGGCTACCATACATCAAAAAGAAGAGGGGAGAACTTGAATGGGATTTCTTTCCCTTATCAATAGGTCCTATGCACCACCCATACATTATTGTCTTAACCCATAAAATTTTATAATGCAATCCCAACTCTTTTTTATCCTCACGTTTGTCATTATGTACATACCAACTGTGTACGCTTCAATATATCTATGAAGTAATTAGAGTGTGTGTGTAATCCTTTATTTGATTTAAATAATCAGCTATTTGCTGGTCCGTTTAGCTATAATAATCTAAAATAATAATAAAAATATTAAAAAAATCATTCCTGTGTATAACACATACACATATATAAAACATTAAAAAACACGTATAAATTAAAAATACTAATAAATAAATAAATCCCCCTAAATTGTGGTACTGCGGCTAATGGTCCTGCTACGTCCCTTGCCGCAGCTAGTGTCCTGGCCGACCTCAGGGACTCAAAATTGTTCCACACAGACACTGTGGGTGACGCAAATGTGTTGTGCCGCCCCTTAATGGACCGTCACCGAAGTTGTAGACCTCGTCGCTCTTTGGGTTGGGAAGACGAGATCGCCAATGGGGTTCTGGCACCACATCCCCCTCGTTGGAGTGGAAGCACTTCCAGCTCTCTACTGCCACAGCCATGACGGTTATCTCGTTGAGGGAGGGAATTTTTGCACTCTAAGAGATCCACGATCCGAATGTGTCCCGTCTCCTGCAACCGGCGATGCTCCTTGCCACTCATTGATGGCGACCTGGACGGCCCTGTGGGCGGCATCCGGCTCCTTATTACAGTACTCTTGATGTTAGCTTTAAAGTAAAACCTGAATTTAAACCAATAGCAATTTAATCTAGAAAAAATGACTCCTCTTTGACTAACTTAGTTAATATATTCTCCACTACTGGTATTATTTTTTATATATTCCATTATATCAGACTATTAATGCAGTTATGCCTTTGAGGTCTCAGTAGATTCTCTTGACACTTGTAAGTAATATTTATTTTGTCCTTGACTAGGGTTCGTAGTTGTAAAATTGAAGAAAATAGTTTTTTTTAATTTCGTTTTTTCTTTCTTCCCCCCGCTTTAAGCTTAAGTACCATATATCTCCCACCTTGAGAATATAGAGTGCCAAAGTAACTATATGGGGCGCTGGATATCGAATTATTTGTAAGCTCTCCGTTGTTGGAGAAAGAAAGTGATAGAATAACGAAGAGAAGGGATACTTCATTTTGTATATATATATATATATATATATATAATATATATATATTTACAAATATCCGAAGGAAATTCTGGTGAATTTCACTCCTTCTAGATATGGTCGGACGGGTTGACCAACATGCGGCCAGGCGTTTGTCGCGCTGCGAAATCAATCTTCTCGTGTCTATTGCGCCATTCCGGCCGGTGTTCTTAATAGCTTGTTTCAAACGCATTAGTCGAAGTAGTAAACGTTGGAATTGATAGTTTCGGACGGTTTTTCACAGCTCATAGTAGACTAAATTCCCGCATGTCTCCCCCCCAGATACTGATGACTTTGGCCCGTGAATATTGCTTTTTGGTTTTGATGGAACTGGTTCACCTGCTTAACGCATGCTAGTTTGCATTAAGTATTGTCGTAGTGAATTCTTTGTCATCGCCAGTGATGCACGATACAAAATAAACCTTTCTTTTCTAAGATAGGAGTGGAGAGAACTTCCCGCAAATCTGCTTTTGTATTACAGATTCCGACATTTTCTATGCGATAAAAATACTGTTGTTTGCATACCAAACAAAATCTTATATTGCGTTTTACAGCTGACATACACACCTTTTAAATGCATTAAACGAAAGGCTCAAAAGAAGCAAGCGATACTAGTAATGCCATCTATGAAAAACGATTAAAACATTATCCTCTACCCTATATATATATCTATATATATACAATTGTGACGTAACTCCCCATATTTTTATGATAGAATATGAGTCTCTCCTTTTTTTCTATCGCTGTTTTCCCCCAACAACGTAGGGCTAACAAATATCCTATATTCAGCGTTATCAATGGGTTGATACCACGCTGG
The DNA here is from genome assembly GCA_013387185.1 of Caligus rogercresseyi. Classification (NCBI taxonomy): domain Eukaryota; kingdom Metazoa; phylum Arthropoda; class Copepoda; order Siphonostomatoida; family Caligidae; genus Caligus; species Caligus rogercresseyi. The sequence goes on along the minus strand of CP045907.1, from coordinate 3,781,287 downwards.
GACTTTTTTATATAACGTGATTCATGAAAATAAGAACAACTGCAATAATAATGAAGCGTTAGTAATGTGAGATAAAGCATCATTCACTGTGGATTTTGAGGATGGAAATGTTCTCGGAACTAATAATTGCTTCCTATAAAACCTCAGTGTATTTTTCAGTGGATCCATGACGTCATATCGAATCCTTTGAATGGTCCTCCTCCAATATCACCTATTATAAAAATTTGATAAAGCACTCTTGACACTTAAGCAAGGATGAATATTGTTATCTTCATAGCGAACAACATATATAATTAAATATAAAGATAGGAAAGAGTGGAAAATTAAAATGAATTTTCTAGCTTCCTGTTTTTTTCTTGCATTTGGTGGCTTAAAAAGGCACTGCTAGTTTTATGGAATTCTCATACGACGCTGGGACTCCTAAAAAACATTTGCATCAAAATTAATCTTCTCTTAAACTATTTATACTTTTCCATACAAAAATGGCTAACCTCTATTTTTGGTTGTTAAAAGTTTAAATTATGGAATTGTTTTAATAAATATTAATGTATAATAACATCAAAAGTGAACATATTTAAGAGTGCATATAGTTTATTAGAAATTTATTTTAAAGGCCAGCATATTGTGGTGCGTTTTTACCACACAGTATTGTTATTTCCTCCCTTTTATATGGAAGTCCATTTTTCTTCAGCTAATACAGGCTATTCAATTGGCGGGCCAGATGCGGCCCGGACGCGGCCCAGATGTCCCGGACACGGCCAACATGTTTGTGTCACTACACTTGCGAATCGAGCTTTTCTCACGTGAATGCAATTAAGAACAGTTTATCGTTGTTCCCTAACAGACCCCAAAATTCACCAGTGCCTAGGATTGCATTGACATCTTATGAGCCAAACATCAGAGATCTTGTGCAAAACAGAAATTCCACTTCTCTCACTAAATTCACCGGCAGCAGTGGGCTAAATAGCCCGTTCTGTTTAGCAGCCAGCCTCATGAACAATGAGAAAATGTGCGTTAAATGTTCTATTTTTTGTTTGTTTTTTAAATAAAGGAGATGGAGCAGAGAGTTGTTTGTGTCATTTTATAGGCCTATTCAATTTAAAAAGCTAAAAGGTCATATAAAATAGACCACTAAAAAAAATAAAAAAGGCATAGTACCCATGGCCTAATAATACTAATAGTAATACATACTACATTTTAAATAAAAACACATAATAATATACTTATTTGAAAAAAAGGGCCGCGGAATTTTGCGGCCCAGCTTCAAGTTCTTGATTCCAAATGTGGCCCACTTGGAAAACTATTGAATAGCCCTTATCTAATATGGGTCTTTTTCCTTAAGAAAGAATAGAATCGCTACATGAAGCTGCTCTAAATGTATTTTTTTTCTAATTGGGTTCGCTAAAATAGCTTGTTTGGACATGAGCAACATCTTTTCATGTGTAAGTAGTCTATCGAACCATGGATCTTTTTAATGAGGTTCACCAAATACTAGGTATCATGAAAAAGCATTCTATATTACAATAGTGGAACAATGAGAAAAACTCATTTTTAAGTTTTTACTTCATAAAAATGACGACCAAATATTTCAGAAGCTTTAAGACCCCTTGCGGATGTTTACCCCATGAATGTCATTTTTGTTTCGATTAGTTATAATGATTTTCTTTCTCCCTTGGACTCATTTTGTTAGGGGGGTCAATTCCACATGATCCCTCAAGAATGTCCCTTTTTTCATAGCCATTATAGATTTATTCCCTAGCAATTATTCCTCCGCCGAAGGATAGGTATTGTTTTCACTGGCGTTGGTTTGTTGGTTGATTGGTTTGTTTGTCAGCAGGATAACTCAAAAAGTACGAACAGGATTCGGATGAAACTTTTGTGGAGTTGTTGGAAATGCCAAAAAACAAGTGATTAAATTTTGGCATCTCTGAGTGCAGAATTAAGATGCAAATGAGCTAAATACTAATAAATATTCAAGTTCGCCTACTCTGCCAATAGATTTCGCGTGTGCTATGAATCGGTGCCGGGAGCGTCTTCCTCTCGGAATTTCCGTCGAGGGGAACCCTCCCCGTCCCTCTACGCCGCCCCAGTCGTGAAAAATCCGCCTCGGAAGGCTCATAAGGACCCCGTGACGGCGGAGGTTTGCACACTCTCTGAGTGTATTATTGCCTTTAGTCAATTATAATATATAATTAGCAATATTCGGAGGCTGTATTCAACTATCGAAATATTTTATTAATACAAACGAAGGAGAATTTAACCAACTCTATATTAGTGATGGTACTCATCATTTTCACAAAAATCCATTTAAACTTGAATACTTGCTGGACCACCACACATATATATATGCCTTCCCTCTCTCGGGAACCTGCGCCCTTAACGCTGAGAGTCACACACACTTCCACTGAACACTAACGCCCAATCTTATTACTTACTCAAGGTCTTTTGGCAATATAGAGTTAAAACCAGTGTTAGTGCTGGCTTTTCGATAGCTGGCCACCTAAATTTACCCTGCAGAACTATTGTATATAATCTATGTAGTGGCCATCTTTCTTTATAGACCGCTTTTTTGGGGGGTCCCTTGCGTGGGCACTATTAACAATTTTACTGAATACAAGATCCTTTTATATTTGTTCAAGCCAATCCACCAATCAAGTTTTTTTTTTCACTCAGTAATTTGTTTTTGTAGCAAGAGATCATACAATGAACCGGACCGGTTCATCACTCTGGGCCGTCCATATCCCTAGAAGGGAGTTTGTATATATATATATATATGTTATATATATATTTTTATATTTATTAGATAATGGGGCATTATAGATATATATTAGATATAGAATTAGTAAGTGAGAATATTATTTAAGTGTTAACACGTTCGGTGTTTTATTATGCCTAAAAGTACGACACAGTTTTTATGGACATTGAATGTCTGTGTATTGTCATTGAAGATAATTCAATTAATAAAAATCCACCAGAGCATGACGAGTTGCTTTAATATATGATAATGGGGCATATATTCTCAGATTAGTAAATGATACGGATATAGCCGCCCATCAATAAAATACAATTAGTATCACAAAAATGTTTGTTTTTTTTAAATCCCCAAGTATCTTTTCACACCTTTCAAAGCCACGAGTAAAATGATTCCACAATACCAAGAGCGACGAGTAATATTCATACTACTTCTTCTTTTCAAATATGAATAAGAATAACTAAGTGGGAGGTTTTCCTCCAATGTGATTGGTTGAAGGAGAAGCAGAGTGAATAAAAAAAGTTGGTATTGTTAAATAAAGAGCTTTACTTCACCCCTGCCTATTGAGGTGTGAACGTTAATATCTAAGAGATATTAATATCATCCTTATTAAAGCGTTTAAGTAAAGTAGCGGCTGCATAACATAAATTCTTCCTTTTTTCCCAAAGGAATTCGCCAAAATTTTAGTTCTTCTTTAGTCCGTAAGGCGCGCTTTGATGCTAGAGCTGTTTGAAAATAATAACAAAATGCTTTTATTATTTATATTTGGAATCTTGCACATGTTGTAGTGATATGATATATTTCAAATCATCAAACTAATCCCTTTAAACCGGGTTTAAATAGGATTGTGACGTAATTTCTTGGACTAGCGTATCACATTTTTACCAGTCATTTACAATGCGGTCATTCTTTTCATACGACGACTATGATAAAGACTGTTATATTTTAAATAATTTATTAACGAACAATATTTCAAATATTCCACTGATATATTTTGCAGGCTTAATTAATAAATCAGTATCATACAACCTTTTCAGGAGGGCTTCATTTCTAGCATAAAACTTGGTATTCAGTTCGTCCTAAACAGCAAGTCCCAATGATATTTATTTGCTTTAGTTCGGATAATAATCTTTTCCAGAGCATGGGTGGACTAGAGTACAGGGTTCTCTTAGATCGTGTCCTTTATTTGTGGATTAGCATGGTTGTCAATTAACATAATTAAAATTGAAGATTACCAGCTTCGAAAAATGTTTTCACTAAACGCAGTAAAAGGAATCGTTCAAATGAGAGGGTAATATGTTAAAATCAAGGAATACTAGAAGCTAGCTTTCTAGTTTCTAGTATTCTTGGTTAAAATGATGAGGGATGCTAATTTGGTTGCATTTTTTGGCGCGCCCGCAATTTTCAGTTCAACTATTAGGCTCTTTGGTTTCTTTTGGCATTGCGCACTGCTTTGTGATATTGAAATGTATACGCCAAGATCGATAGTGTAAATTCGGACATGCCTTCAATGTGTATGTTTCTAATGCATTGGGAGCTCTCTCAGCTGAGGAACATGCCTTCGTAGATCTTCTCCCGCTCTGAGGTGGTGTATCATTTTGCTCAATACAGGGAATACTATAAGCCTGGAATAATAGGTATTTCCTCCTTTTATGTCCAAGATTAACTACCATCGTAAAAAAAAGAAAAGGGACAATCATGGAGCTCCTATTCCTGGTTATAGTAGCATTCCCTGCTCAATATCCCACACATTAATGGGCCTCCATTTGAAGAGATCTATGGAAGAATTTTCTTTTAGTCTGATAAAAGAAGTCCAGTTGAATGCAGATCCCTAAGTTGCAAGAGGCGTTGATGAGGGCCGTACCTTACCATGCGACCAATTGAACGCCTGATAATCATTATAATGTCATGTTTTCATTGGCTGTCCAGTAAGGGTGTCATAGAAAACGCTAAAATCCTCTGGTCCTCAGGATTAGTTTTGATCGGACAGGAAGGATATGTTGTAAAAATGGAACCTCCCTCCTTTTCCTTTTTTTACGAAGGTAGTTAAGTTCGACAAAGAAGAAGGTAGTTCCCATGTAGCTTCCATGAGACTGAGAGATCAAAGGGATTCGGTTTGGAGCTGCAGCCAATCCCGGCAATGGACGTCTCTCCCTTACCACTCGTGACGAATAAATTAAATCTACCTGACCAAAAAACATCCTTAAAATAAAATTTGAAAAATAATTTTAAAAGCTAAACAAATAAATTGTTCTGTATGTTTTTATATATGTTTTATTGTTTTCTTAATTTTTATTCTTGGAACATAGCTGTTAGATATTCAATATTTTTCCAAATTATAGACTATAATGTTTTTATTTATGTTATACGCATCAGCATCGATTTTTGTTTCCGTTATGGTATATAGTAATAATACCTAGTTATAATAGTAAGAATAAAATTTTCTCAGATTGTCATTTCTGTTTCAGAGGTTAAATACAGTGGGGTTCTCGCATCTTCAATCCCTCCCTCACGTGCTTCGACCGTTACCCTTTATCCCGTCGGGAACAGCGGGGCGACTACTGGGTCCTCTATAACTACGTCCGCCCCACGCGAAACGTCTCCTGTGACGAAAGCATCACCTACACAACTCACGGCGACTACACCTTCAACGACAATCTCCTCCCGCTTCTTCGTCGCTGGAGGGGTCCCGTCTCACTGGCCATCTACGCACCCGGATGGGACTTCTTCAACTCAATCAAATCCATTTTCTACTACCGAAACTGTGTCAACTCAACCCTCGTCAAGAGTTCTTGTCTTTCCATTTGTATTTCGACATTAGGCATCTCCCCCGGAGGGAGCAAAAGGCCGATGTTCCCATACGGGACTTTGAGACTGAGAGCAAGGGTTTTACCTGCAAGGCCATTCGGGAGGACCTACAGTCCAATGCCTCGCTTTACAAACAAGTAAAAACCACCCCCTTAGAGTCACAGAGACGAAGGAACTTCCCTTATCTCCAGCTGCTTTCTTTTTTTATAGGTCAAGGGACTTAATTACCCTGTAAACGTAGGCCGTAACATTGCTCGACTCGAGGCGGCTACTCACTTTATTTTCCCATCAGACGTGGAGCTCTACCCCTCTCCGGGGCTTATTCCGGATTTCCTCTCCATGATAAGAAGGAATGAGGATCCTGCTCTTCATCGTGACAATCCTAGGGTCTTTGTGAACTCTATATTTGAGGTCAAAAAGGACATTCTTAAGATCCCAGAGAGCAAGGCTGAGCTTCTCGCAGCCCTGGACTCTGGGGATGCCATTCCCTTTCATCAAAAGGTCTGCTCTCTTTGCCATAGTATACCCAATTCCACGGAGTGGATGGATAAGTCACATATCCAAGGTATAGTCTTTTTTTTTGTCATTCTAACCTATTGAGTAGAGTGTGCTTAAGAACGCTGTATTTTGTTGCAAATATATACAACCTTTTAAGTTGGCAAATCATCCGTTTTTCTCTGAATATGAGGATTATTTTATTCGATGTGTAGTAGAGTGTGTCTTAGAAAATTAATTTTCCGCAATCCAAAATCCTTTTTCATCACGAGAATCTGCCGCAATCTAATATTCTTTTCCATCACGAGTTAAGAAGAAGAAGAATGTCCTGCAATATTTTTTACTCTGGCAAAAATGCGTTGAGCTACTTCCGGTCAAAACTTCCGGTTAGTTATAAAATTTGAAATGAGCTTTAATGCATGAGAATTTTTATGCTACATGATAGGGTACAAAATAACTTTTTGGTTTAATATTTTATTTTTATTATTTAAAAACGGTTTTTTTCTCACAAGAATTGTTGGCCTTACATGTTAACATACCTATAGCGCTGAGTAGTAACAAGTGCATAAAAATTGCACTCAAAATATTTCTTTCGTTTCGTAAGTACATCGTTTATGAAGCGTTCACTTTTTCCCTGTGAGACCTTTGACAAATCCCTTCAAGCCAAATAATAAATGCTTAAGGATATTAAGCAGTTATATATATATATTATATATATATATATATATATATATATATATATATATATATATATTATATTATATATATATATATATAATATATATATATTATATATAGATATATATATAGATATATATATATATAATATATATATATATAGATAATATAATATATATATATATAGATATATATATAATATATATATATATATAGATTATAATATAATATATATATAGATTATATATATATATATATATATATATTATAATATATATATTATATATATATACATTATAATATATATAGATTATATAATATATATAATTTAAATCCCAGCCTGGCCCGGTCCCGGCGAAAAAAGTTGTCCTGGTCGTTTCCTGATATATATATATATATATCCGTTCTTTCGACATTCTGAAGCAAAGAATTTCCGAAAAAAATGAAGTCATTGTTTTTAGAAAAGAATCTCCAAAAAAAGTGACGTTTTTTTAGAAAAGAATCTCCAAAAAAAGTGATGACGGTTTTTTTTTATTAGAAAAGAATTTCCAAAAAAAAGTGACGACGTTTCGTATTTCAAAAATTCCTTTCTAAAAAAACGTCCTCACTTTTTTATGGTAATTCTTTCCTTAATAAAATTTATGAATGACAAACAAAAGCAAATATTGATGTCCGGCCCGGTGTCTAAAAACCGGGACGCTCAAAAAACAGCCGGGACCCGGGCTGGGTACCGGTCGTTTCCTGATATATATTATATATATATATATAGTAAGTAAGTAGTGTCATAGCATCACTATATAGCTGTAATATTAATATTTAATGGTGTCTTATTATTTATTTACTTTGCAATATATGAACTCTCACTTTCTTTAAATTTTTATGAGCATGCTATAGTCTACTTTATTTTATAGCTTTTCTGTACTTTATATTCTGTAAGATATGAGCAATACAGATTAATCGAGTACAGTCTATATTAAGCCCGATCAAATGACTTGCCGCGATTACTGTAATTCATTGAATCACAAACATCATTTTATATGGTTAGTGTTCAATTTGTTCTCAGATTTTATACATCTTTTCCACAGGTTTTCATCACGGTATTCACCACGTCATTTCCCCCAATACATTGTACAGCAACTCCTACACATGTGCATAAACAGCTCAGTTTACTAATACGTATACATAAGGCTTTACCGTATCATTGGTCTTTTTTGCATATATCAAATAACCATAGCACTTGATACACAAACATGAAGGTATTATTTTGAATATGTGCAGGGTCGCCTTAACTACTTCCTGTGAGTCAATATACCGATTATACCAGGTTGCAGTTATGACATTACTTATGAAAATTCATTAGTTCTTAACGAATAGTTATTATGATTGTTCTATATGAAATAGAATGCAAATTTTCAATTTTTTGTAATTATTCCTCCAATTTTCTCACGCGTCAAAAGTTATTCGTAAATAAAGCATGTATAATGGAAGCCCTTTTTTGGATTCCATTACTCTCGCTCACTCTCTTCATGCATTTAATGTGATAAGAGCTGTCTCTGTGTCAGTGCTGAGGGATTCTAACATAACCCAACCTGAGCATTATCATCATCAGGGTCCGACAATTTTCTTCTCTCATAAGAGCAATAGACGTTAAATTAGTTGTATTTAGTTGTTTATGGGTTGCTTGACACAGGGCATCAGGAAAATTAAAAAAGTCCGTATTAAGCAGATATCCTTCTACTCCAGAGCCCTTTTCTCTAATCCATCCCACGATCTAACTAATGTTAACTGGATGATCAATATACTTAAATCAATGGAAGGAAAGAAAACAATGACCGAGTCAGCAGCTGATGGGATCCATCTAAATCCTCTTTTATTATGAAATTACGTGTATTATACCAAAAGAACAAAAAAAGCATTATTAATTACGCTATAATAAAATATGACATAATACATAAACTTAGTTCATGTTTATCCCTTAGTATTCAAACTACATAGTCTTTAGGAAAAGAAAAAGACACCAATGCCAAAAGGTATACTCAGATACGTCATTGTAAGTGACTACTTTTTGTTTAAACAAACACAGAAAGTGAGGATATCACTGGGCATCACTGAAAAACTTCCTTTTTCCACTTGTTCGCTTCAGAGTAAAATAGTATTTTTAAGTTTAGTAGCCTTTGGATGATAATCCAAAATGACCTTGGTTGCATTCTATCAATTCAGAATTCAGTACAATCTGAGTTTACATCATATGATTCAGAGCCTGTATTGACCTATAAGAAATCGATTATTAAAAAAAAAATTTGTGTGTTAGATTTGCGTCAAGGTATCCTCTCCAAATTTAACTTTGTCTCTGACGCATTTATAATCCATTATATGCGTTATTTTGTACGCGAGATATGTTTTTTTAATGTACATATAACTTTCCACTTATTTAACTGACATGATTTAGTATACCAAAATATTAAAGCTGGGTTACCAAGCTTTCATTTGATCATGTTTGGTGGTTCTATAAATCGATATACTGTAAAGAAATAAGCAAATCAATTTTGCACGTACTCTCCCCAAAAAAATGTTTTTTGATATGAGAAATACATTACCATTTGGTACCTGCGTTCTGTTGCTGCAATGTTTGGCTACCTTCAACATTTGAAAATAAGAACAGCCCCTAATATCTTATATTATCTATATATATCTAGTATATAATATCATATATATCTATAATATATATTATATATATATAATATGATTATATATATATATATATAATATATATATAGGTATTATATATTGTATATAAATAATTCCCTTCTTATTGAAATACCTCATGCTTAATATTGGATAACTGACAAATTTACTCATTTTATCCCTTTCATCATAGACTTATCTTTTCGTCTCTTTAGTATACAGTTATGACATGTATATGCCGTCGATGAGCAAGATTATTTGCCGCTCCCACCAGGGGCACGGTTTTATTAAATATATTTTTTAAGAAAGCTGGCCTAAACATACATGGCTTTCAGACTTTCCACTGTTGTATCTGCTTCGTTAGAACACTACTAAATAGTGATTCTTGAGCATGGGTAGTATAAAAATCCAATATGAGTCTCAATAGAAACCACTAGAAGCACAAGTTTTCTCTAAGCTGTGATTAAAGTTATTCTACGAAGAGAAGTTTAAGCATTCCCAATCCCTATTGGAATATGTTTGATAACTATCGCCATGTTGAAGGACAGTCTCCTACCAATTTCATGAATCACACTCAACCACTAGGCTTGCAGATGGCCAAGCTATTCTGATCAATATCCGGCCAATGCCTACAATCTTACAATCCTTAAGTAATGGCGATTCTTACTAATCCTACACATGAAGTATGTTCAATCACAGGCTTCAGCTATCTTGAATACGCTCATGTAAATCTACTAATGCGGGGATTTGTTTTATTCGTTATGCAAGTCCTCAATTAAGCAATATTTCATATTGATTTGCAATTAATTTGATGTATTATTTTCAGACAAAATCGTATATTTCCACCAGCGAATCGCGTGAGTCCCTTTCAGCACTGGAGCCGTTTACATCGGACACACATGATCCTCTCTATGACGAAAGACTCATGGGAGGGTCGCTCAGATACAATGACTCAGGGTTACCAACTCGTCTAAAGTACTCCTACTTTCACAGTCTTAACAATGCTTCTCATTCACCTTCCAGAGCCGGTCTAACCAAAACAGCAAAAGAAAGTTGCCCAAATCACCCGACAAAACTCCTTCATTCGGTCAATATCTCCAGGAAATGACGTCCACTACGGAACGCGAGAGGGCGTCCGCTCTACTGATCCTTTCGTTCTCTTGTTTTAAATTATTTGTGATACTTTTTTTCTGTCCCTTAGCTGAGAAAAAAAATAGAAGGAAAAAAGACTCGCTTTTTCTCACCTATACTTCTCTATCTCATTGATTCTTTTTCGAATATTGTTTCATTGGTGCTTTTGAAATTTATTCATGCTATATTATATATGATACCACACACAAAAATAGGTTTATTCAATAAATGTCCTACATTTCTGAAGATATAATCACCACCGAGTGTTGATTGATGTCGCAAACGGATAGGATCAATAAGGGGGGCGCCAATCACATTGTATGAATTCTATTGATCGTCACGTTAGACCGGGTTTGTTCAGACCGACGGTCCTACATTTGGATGCGGGTGGAATTCTGAAGCTTTTACTCTGATTTACAAAACACAAATCCTACAGTATGTATATATAATATTTTGACATAATAGTTGAAAAGGCTACTTTGTACACCCACGAAAATCAAAGGAGAGTATAACTTCCATTTTTTGTATTACGTAATATATACATACATAACTTAAGTTCTATAAAAAACGCACATAAAAAATATCTATAGGAGTCCTTCGTTTATCAGGGTCAATTATCTCTTTACGTCGAGACTTTCCAGCAACATAAGTCCTATGTATGATAGTAGAACAGACCAGTCAACCCACTTGGAACCATGAACCAACCAAGAACCATGGATATTTTTTCAATTGATTTTTCATTTTACATGTATTGAGAGTCGTTAATAGATCATTATTGCGCCAAATGGTTTACATTTAATTTTTAATACAATGCTCCTGCGCATATAGATAGGATGTCAATTACTATTTTTCTTCATAAAATACATAGCCATTGTGTTGTACTCCTAGGCACATTAAAATACGACGGTTAATACTTAAATAACTGTATTCTCACTAATATTTTTTTTGGCTCTAAAGTAGACGGCCCAGGGTATAAACGGTCCAGTCATGGTTCGAATTCTGCTACACTAACCGTAGAGATTAAAAGACATAAGACTTATTGGATTTTTCAGAGAAAATACGTTTTGTGTCCAATATAATCAAAATAGGTCAATGAATACTTAAACAATCAGGAAAGGTAAAGTCGCGCAACCTTTCAAAACAAAAATCAAAGTGGGATGGACTAATTATTTTATGGCTGCGGTGAATGAAGTAGTGGAAGTGTGTAGAGGAATCGTTTAGAACTACCTATTTATCTTCAAACTAGACGACAATGGGGAAGGTTTGTTGTGCTCCGGGTTGCAAGAGTGGCTACAAGCAAAGGACAATCAGGGGAAAAAGAGACGGTTTCATATGTTCCCCAAGGATGAGTCCCTACGCCAACTCTGGACAAAGCTGTTCCGCGAAAAATTAGATACCTTCAAGACATTCTGTGTTGTGTGACGTACATTTCATGCCCTCCGATTACAAGCCAGAGTCTACTGACTCTAATCCATCACGTTCAGACAGATCTGGAAAAACTCTTTGTCATAAGATATTAAAAAAAGATGCCGTCTCTTCCAATTTTCAAATCTTCCTCACTACTATTCAAAAAAGCCTCCTCCAAAGCGTTCCGCCACCTCAACCTCCTCCTCACGACTCCTTAATGAAAACGAGCGAATTTTAAAAAAGATTAGGCTTTTGAAGAGGCCAACTCATTTTTTACACTCGAAGAGCTTCAATTAAAATGGATAGGACTTGCCTTCCGAGCGGCGTTCAAGAACATATCATGAAAAGGATAAAGAGCTGGTGTTCTTCAAGATAAACTTTAGTCATGGAGGACCGTCAATAGACTTCAGTCTAAAGATTAATGAAGAAATGTCAATCCATATACTGTAAGCCAATTCATTCCTTAACCTTCTTATTTAGTATTGTTTTTCACATATCAAAACTTGACTATTCCTCAGTATTTTCTTATTGATACTGATTCATACAACTACGATTACTTTATTCCCTGCTATATTGTATTTTTCAGGGTGCAAGATAGAAACTATCTTTTAATCATCTCGAACATATCACCAAGAACAATCATATTACAAATGTTACACCCTTCTTAATATTTTGGCCTTCTTAAATTCATTGACATCAAACTCTTCCACCAAGACTCTTTTAGCTTGGAAAATGAATTACACACAGCTTTAAATCATTTGACAAATATATTGCCCCATTTGGACGAAGCAAAAGAGAAGAAATTCACTTTTGATTGAACAATTATCCTGTTGTTTAAATGTCCACAACAACGGAGATACAGTCCTGCCTTGTACGCCTTATCTATGTCCTGGAAAGGTTTTCTCAACGAGTCTTTATAGAGATCTACGTAAAGAAGTTCTCACATTACCTACAATACGTCGCCTTACGGAACTTTCTTCATCTTTGAATTTAGAAACTGGATTGGTTGACTCTACAATAACTTACCTAAAGGCTCCTTCAAGGATCTAAGTCAAAATAGGGATAAAAATATTAGACAATTTTGACGAAACACATGTACAAAACGAGTTGAATATTTTGCTGGGAATTTTTTATGGGGTGGATGATGATCAAGTAACTAAGACCCTATTTTGTGTCATGATTAAGAGCCTTCATTCAGTTTATCATGACATGATAGTTATGTAACTTTTGATCAAATTAATCGAGGTGGCTGACTCGTCCTTCTGATGTTCTTTTTACGTGTTTCTTTGTTTGGCATTTTTTAAGAAATTCAAAAAGTATATTCAAAGAGTTGATTCTTCCCATCTTCAAAAAATATTTCTGGTCTTTCGTTTATTAAACTTTTGGAAAATGATACTTACGCTTTGGAAATTATTTTAGCAGAATGCGAAGAAGACCATTCCTTTGAAAAATTTATTCCACAAATCGCTGCTAAATTTTTAATTGTAGTCCAGAAATTATGTTTCGGAAATCAATGATCAAATTCACAAAAACCAAAGAAAAACAACCAGTCAAAATCTGACAAATAATTCTAAGTGATTGAAAAAACTTAAGGAGAATAAACAAATGTATGTATGTTATTATAATTTTGCAGAATGTCTTAAATGTATCTATGTTTATTTAATATATGTCCATAAAATTTGTAAATAGTAAAAAATATATATTTCGTTCTCAAAATCATAATTTGTTATGAAATTAATAAGAATTAATAATGTACGCGTATTCTCCTTTTCCTTTAGATCCCTCATCGTATTTTCTCACGAGCCTTCTTTTCCTTATGTTTTAGTATTCATTGAATATGTCTATCTCTATGATCAGCTTACAATGACGTAGATCAAATTATTTTGTTTTATTGGACACAAAAGACAGTTGAACTATGTTTCTTGCTATTGAAGGGAATAAGCTCTCTATATCTTTATATCCCTATGACACTAACCATAACCGTTATGATTAATTTATAGTTATTAATCAAAAGCGTTTCAAAAAGGTGTGGGAATGTTGGTCTATATCATAAACTATATACAGGCTTTGCCGCTAAATTGGGACTGTTTCAATGAATAACGAAAATGACTGATTAGGTATTAATTAATTTATTTGGATAAATTTTAACAGAATTTTAATTAGGTAACATACATTGATATTATTCTATATCCCCTTTGGCCTCAATAACAGCCTCAATTCTGCCCCTTAACCTCCGAGCAGCAGCCACCCACATCACTGGCAGGATTTTTCTTGCATTTTTTGATGATGGAGGCCTTCAGCTTGTCAACGCTGCCATGAGATGATCGTTGACCCTTTCTTGAAGGACGCCCAGAGAAAATAATCAAGAAGGTTCAAATCTGGGTTATTACTAGGCCAGTTTTGAGCCTTCACGAAATTGGGAACTTTCCTGACCACAAGGTCTGTGTGGTTTTGGACCCATGACATGGTGCAGATTCCTGGATGAGTACCGATTGTCCAGACGAAACTTCTCATCCATCCAAGGGGAATAACCTCCACCCAAATGTGCACGTACTCCCAGTGTTGATCTTGAGCCGGCTTCAACGAAAGGGGGGATATGATGCCGCCGTGCTGGCCACAGCAACAAAGACCATCACACTGGCCTTATTTTCGTCTTGAGAACAGAAGGGACAGCAAAAAGTTTCAAAGGCAATCACTCTGGAATTCTGTCTGCTGATCTCGCGTCAAAAACGAACTTATTCTCTTCCACAAAACAACCACTTTAGAAGCACTTTTGATGTTGAGGTGGTTCAACATCTTGGGGCACTCTCAGCCCTGGTTGGTCTTGGCCTTGTCCTGTGAGAAGATTTCTGGTCCTCCGGACATCCGACTTCATCCCAGGTTGTTGTTAATGACCTTTGAGATGGTGGAGACATGCACACCACACGGTTCACACGAGCGAGGTGGTCATCGGAATTGTCGGATTTGGCCGTAATTGACCTTTTCAGGCCAGCCAAGAATCTGGGAGGCCCCTGGCATCACTTTTCTGCTTGTGGTCCTTCCTCTACGTCTTGCCCTCCCCTTGAAGGCCTTCAAGACCTGAAAACTTTATACTTGGGGAGCTGGTGGCCTTGATTGATCTCTGAAGTTGTGCGTCCGGGCGCGCGAGAATGATGATGGTGGACCTTTTCTCTTGCTTCATGGTTCTCACTCACACCACAGTAATTCATTAGTGTCAAACGAAAGATAATTGTTCAGCTGATTCCAATGATGTAGGAATTGGCGCAAAATTCAAACCAGATGTTACTTAATTTAACCCTGGAAAACAGTCCCAATTTACCGGCAAAGCCCTTTATGTATATGTCGAAGGGGGGGGGGGGAAATCTCAGACAGAGAGGGGTAAGGTATGGTGATGCCCTAACGGTAGTAAGGGATATTTTGTAAGTAGCTTAACTAGGGTGTCTTAGAATATACTTTTTATGGGCATTATTCTAGATACACTTCATTTTACTTTAAGTATGGATTGAGTTTTAAATTACCAAATTGATAGCTTTCAAAGAGTTTCCGAAATTAATGCCCAAACCCCTATCCATATATAAAGAAATGAGCATCAATTATATCTCTCTAAGATGCATAAATTAAAAATGGACCCTTACTTTTGGAAGACATAAAATCTGTTGATTTCAAAGGGAATGCTTTTTTTGAGGAGTCATTCAACTAAGTTGTCTGGGTGAGACATTATAAAATTATTAAAATTCGGCAAAACACTTCACAATGATATACTGATATATAAATGCGTTATAAATTCTACGAAATCATGATGATTTTTAAGCTGGCAATTTTAAAATGCGTCTATAAAGTTGTACATAATAATATACCAAAATCCTTGAAATGGCCTGAAAATTTGATAATATTGGCAAATATTTGTGTTGCCTTGTAAATTCTTACCCAAAACACAGATTACACACCCATAAATTCAAGATATTATTATTCCACCTTTCAGAAGAAGACTCAGGATTTTTTAATGGGTTTTTTGGCAGTAGAAGGGTTTGCAATAGTGCCGGGTTATTTTTTGTCGATGAACTTTAGGAACTATGCATAAATGTTTTTGTTATTTGGCCATTCTTTGAAGTTGATAGAAGATTTTTCGAATGCTTTAAAACAATGAGGGTTTACTGGCGTTATTGCGAATGATGCCAATTATATTTATTCAAATGTTGAAGATCTCTTTAAAACATTCCATTAACAGTTGCCCGTCATCAAGCGAATAGGGCCAAGGAGATATAAATAAGGTGAGTCAAAGAGGAGATCTCTGAATTATGCTCTTGCTCAAAGAGAAAATTATTGTGACGTCACGAATGCTACAATAAAAAAAACGGATTTTTATTTATTTGAAGAAATTAATAAATCACAATATAGAATTAACATATATACATACAAAAAAAGGGGAACATAAGAATATGAATATAATTACGCTATTAGTAACCTGGTCTATGTGCTTAAGTTCACTAGCATTTTTCAATTAAGTAGCTTATTAAGAAAATTGACTCAAATCTGTCAATTTTTCTTACAAAAATCAATAATATATTTTTTGACCAATTTGGATATAAATTGAAAGTGGTTTAAACAGTCTTTGTTAAAGCATGGGGTCTTTATTGATTGTGTCTTGATGGCTATTATGAAAAAATGGAAATGATTTTCTAAAAAGTGACAAAAATTCAAAAATCGAGTAAATCGATAATAATCAATCCAAGGACTTTGAGTTTCTTCCAATCCTTCAATATTACTCGTGTGGTTCCCAAATTTGTGTGGAGGTCTATATCCTGGCTAGGTATCCAGCGATATAGGAGAGACCATCGTTGGAACAGTCATTGGAATGTCATGTGTTTGCAGACTAGTCAGAGAAGGAGTTTCGTGAGCGCAAGTACTCAAAGGTCTGGATACATATGCTCCGTGGATGAGGGCGGTAGCAACATCTTCCTTTGAGTAGCCACTTTTCGAAGGATTCATTAAGCCTTGTTTTAATCGCTGTGTAATCCCTTTCGAATGAGGTTCTAATTAAAGTTGTTTCTTTATCGTCTGATGAATTAAGAGGGGCGGTCTTACTCTCTTCCTCCTTCACTTTCGTCGTCATTCGGCCAGACAAATTCTAATATTAAAAAGCTTTGAGAGGAAGCCTAGAGACCCTTCCGTTACGAGGAGGCATTGAACTACTTACCATAAGAACAAGTCAGTCCGACAAGAGACGATGGAGTTCGCTCGTCCAGGAATCTGTCGAATAGTGACTCCGGAACAGGGGGGAACTCCTATCAAGGTTACGCCTCATGAGTTAAATAACTCAAGCTGTTAATGTAACGCCAATAATAATAATCAGCTTTGTTATGAAAGGGAGAGGTTTGTGGGTTTAACTACTATAATAAAGGAGAGGCCAAGAGGATGTCGCTATGTTTTCAGTTTTTTTCTCTTTCTATGTCAATCGGTATTAAAATCATCCACAGCTCCTTTAACAAAATCCTTTGAAATGATATTATCAAAGACTATACTACAACTTCCCTTTGCATTTGGTCGTTTCTATTGGGTTTTTGCCTTCTTTATCTTTGAATTTTAAAATTCAATACAGACTATTTTTTAATTGGGGCAATCGACTTATTGATTTAATACGGTTGTATACAGACATAACAGAAGAAAAAAAAAGCCTCAGATCAAATAGGCAGTAAAAAGAAGAATCAAACAGCAGTAAAAATGACTATAAATAAAGATAGTTACCAATTATTTACTGTTCACAATAGACATACATAAATAAAATGGGCAATCACTTGTCTAATGACCATACAAAGCAATAAAGCAAATAATTTGAAAGGTTTTGATATAATAAAAAAATGTTTGTAAACACGGAGATGGAGGTCACAACACTTAGAAACCTAGGAATGTAGAGTCTTTAGCATATAACATTCGTTGGGTTTTGATGATTACTTGATTGAGGGCATCCATTTTTCCAGTGTAAAGAGCTAAAGAAATTGGGATAGCTGTGTGCGTTAAGGCGTATTGAATCTCAATGTTGGGGGTTCGAACCCGAGAGACGGAAGGTATGTTTGGCCAACCGTGATAAGAGTACCTTGGTTTCTATAGACTAATTATCACGTAGATTTATTTATTGATATATCCAGTCGGAAGCTGCAATCTATCGAACAAAATAGGCAAAAAAAAAGCTGTAATAGGATCCCGCTCTGGCTCGTCATAGAAATATTGAAGCGATTAATTTCTCAGTTGTATACACTTCGCGTAGCTGAAAGCACGAACAACAAATCAAGATATGAGATTGTATGCTTAAAATAAGCATACAAAATGATCCGTTGTGTCCTTGCAGTCTGGAAAATCCGTAGATAGAAAATATTAGTTTTAAATATAAAATTACATATAAATAAATTTCATATCTAAACTAGAGGCATATATACACTCAGAGAGTGTGTACCTCCGCCGATCCCATAACATTCCATTCAAACCAGTCTCCCTTTCACACGCCCGATTTTCTATCTCTAATCATTGTTTCCTCTCTGTTAGCTCTTTTGGCATATTAAAAAAGCACAGAGACGGGAAGAGGAGAAAGTTTAAGCTACGTCACTGGGTTAACATAGTCCTGAGCGATATATGAACAATAATACGTCAATGAATATTTTTTTAGCGTTTGTTCTTTCCTACGTCCTGAATAGAGACCCCATTTATTTAGTATTTTGCTCATTTGCATATTCAAAAGCACTTAGAGATGCCACATTTAATCACTTGTTCCTTTGGCATTTCCAACAACTCCACAAAGTTTCCTTCGAATCCGTTCAGTACTTTTTGAGTTATCCTGCTGACAAACAATAAACCACAACAACCCAGTGAAAACAATACCTCCTTCCAACATGCGGAGGTAACTAGAACTATATACACTCAGAGAGTGCAAACCGCCGCCGTCACGGGGTCCTTATGAGCCTTCCAAGGCAGATTTTTAACGACTGGGGCGGCGTAGAGGGCGGGGAGGTTCCCCTCGACGGAAATTCCGAGAGGAAGACGCTCCCGGCAACCGACTTTACAGCACAGCGACATCTATTGGCAGAGTAGGCTAACTTGAAATATTTATTAGTATTTAGCTCATTTTGCATCTTAAAGAAGCACTCAGAGATGCCAAATTTAATCACTTGTTCCTTTTGGCATTTCCACACACTCCACAAAGTTCATCCGAATCCGTTCAGTACTTTTTGAGTTATCCTGCTGACAAACACCAACCAACCAACAACCAACGCCAGTGAAAACAATACCTCCTTCGGCGGAGGTACTAATATGCTCAAGTTAAATAAACAGGATGTATAAAGGCTCATATAATATATACCTATTTCCCCCAGAACACAATAAATAGATTCAAACGAGAGCAAGAGCCACTAGAAGACTACATGAACGTTGATACACATTGGGCTTGAAGGCTCCAATCTACATATACGGCCGCCCCTTTATAGAAGACAATAAGAGAGAGATTATCTATTATCTGGAAGCTATAAAAAATGGGTGATCTCGGGAGGAGAGGAGTGTGAGAGATCTGCTATGGATACATCAAAACGGTAACATTATTATGGAGGAAATTGTAAACTTATTTTAATTAGTAATTTATGTATTCATTTAAGATTATTTTTTAACGAAAACCCGTTTTGGGACACTCTTCAAGAATTCACATTTATATACCATATTTATATTACTCATAGCTAACATCGGTAACTTCGGCATTCTATATGGCTTATCCCTCTCCTTTTATTCTCCCTCATTCCAAACATTGATATTTAGATTACCTATATACTCAATAGATTTGCAATAGAAGAGCAATGATTTGTAAGTGCTAAAATCATGAAGATAGCTCTTTTCTTTTCAATATTTATTATTTTGCAGATCTTAAATAAGAGAAAGTACTTTATGCAAAAGATGCAATTGCTCTCTGTCCTAATATATGTCTGGAATATGTGATAATCCTATTTTCAGACATCCTGGAGAGTTTTGAAATCATGTCTTGTATGATGTGCTTTGTAATACACTAATATAATTTAAGTTACATATTTATTAAGAAGTGTCGATTTTAAAGTTCAACTTCAAGCTTTTTCTATACCATACCTATACACTTGACCTCGGGGCTGCCTCAAAAGGCATCATCTTACGTTAGGCCAAGATCATGAGATATAAAGATATAAATAGACAGTTTATTCCCTTCAATAGCATAGAAACATCGTTCAGCTATCGCATTGCCCAAACTAAACAAAGTAATTTGTACTACGTCATCGTATACTCTTCATAGAGATATAAATATTTATTTATTTGGGCAATATGACGTATTTCTCATAAGAATCCAATAAGATCTCTATGTCTTTATATCTCTATGGTATTTAATACCAGTGGTGGGCGCTTCCGCTCATTATTCCGCTCTTCCGCTCTGAGCGGAGGAGCAATTGGTGAGCGGAATGCAAAGAGCGGATCATCTTTGTGAAAAGTGAGCGGAATGTGGTGAGCGGACCCTCTAGAATTAACTTCCGCTCATCCGCTCACATAAAAAAAGTTTCCGTTATTAAAAAGGATTACTCATAGAAAAAAGACTACTTTTTCTCGCTTTTTGCTCTAATGTAATGCCGCTAACGTGGCATGGACTAAAAAGGTGTGCAAGAAATTGTTTATTCTTGTCTAGACACGTGGCAGCAGTGTTGCCATGCGTAGCCACTCAGTTCACGTCGTGCAGTTATTGTGTATACGCAGAGAGAATAAGTGACAATCAGTCCTTTCTTATATATAGCATGTGTACCCCCGTCATAACAAAGAGGTTGCGTTCATGGTCCCATATAGAATTTCATTTTATATTCAGAGAAGAGAGAGAAAAGTTACATTATTATAATATAACTTTTCTCTTTCTTCTCTAAATATAAAAGAGATAAATTATCTTTGTTATAATTATTAAATAATTATTACATGTAGTATGATTAGAAATCCATCTGAAGAAATGACGTCATAACACATATGTTGATGATGTCATTAAATGGCTATATGGGACCCTACTTAGTACCAGCTTAGTACTTACTCGGCGTACAAGTTTTGTCTCTCTCTGGCACTCTCTTATTCTCTCTGTGTATACGTTTGTGTTCGTGTGTGTTCATTGTCTGACGGTCACTCTGAGTCAGTATACTTTACTTTTTCGTTTTTTTTCGAATCACGAGTCATGGATAAGTTTGTGACCCGAACCCGACCTCTGAGCGGAGAGAGAAGCTACAGGTTAGCGGACCTATTCCACCAACCTGAGCGGAAGAGCGGAATGAAGTGAGCGGAACAGCAGTACTCAAAAAATGAGCGAATGAGCGGGAGAGGATCAATTGCCCAAGTGAGCGGATTAGCCGTGAGCAGAACAGCAAAAAGTGAGCGGTGCCCACCACTGTTTAATACATAGAGATATAAGGATATAGAGACCTTATTCCCTTAATAGCAGAGAAACATCCTCAGCTGTATTCTGTGTCCAATATAAACAAAGTAATTTGATCTACGTCATCGTAAGCTGATCATAGAGATAGAAAACTTGTTTATATGGGCAGTATGACGTATTCCTCTGCTATGAAGGGCCTCTATGCCTTTTTATCGCTATGGCCAAGATATACTGAATTTAACTGGAAATGAAACAGAAAATAATATGCTACAGCCGATGTCCTAAGCTCCTTCTACATATATACTATAGAAGTAATAAAAATCATACTTTAAGCAGATTTTAAATATTATATCAAAATATATCAATTTTATATTTTTTAAATACATATAAATATTGATGATTCTTGGAGTTACTTTGTTGAGGAGTGAGACCCACTTATGATCTTCATCCCCGTGAGGCTAAAATGACCACAATCACAATCCTTGAGCTTCCAATCATTCTTTTAAGAAAGTTCAATTACGATATTTTTCTATGTCGAAAGACTTCCCCCAGTGACAGTTGTTGTTTTTTATCCCAGGTCGTTAAAACGATGGACCATATCCAATCCCTCTATTCCTACTAATCTCTGTGGCTCAAACCTCCTATGGTTTGGTTCAGTTACATATTTGTAAATTATTTCTAATTGAGGAACAGTTGGTCCATTACAATTTAATTTACAGAGAGAAGCTGTTTGCAAGAAAAGATGGTAGTTAGGGCTTGCCAACAATAATTAATAAAGGCACATTTTTGCAACTCATGAAGGAGCTCCACTTTGTAGTCATCATGACACGAGACATGGGTTCAAATGTGATCCATCAACTTGAACTAGGTTTTTGTTTAGGAATATACAAAGATTGTTGATATTGCCATGAGGGCAAAGGATATATAGTTATTATAATAGAAAAAAGGGAGAAGTTTGTGATGAATTTGATATCATAATAAAAGAGATGCCAGAGAGAATCAAGAAAGATGTCTCTATGTTTTTCTAACCGACAGCTTTTTTTATCTTTCTATGTCTTGTCGGGGTTAAAGTAATCCTTAGCCTTATTATTTATAGACATAACTTTGCTTGCTAAATGCATAATGTATTTCGTATACTTAATAGTTAATTATAATGTTCATTTGTGTTATTTAACGTAACTGTCTTTCATTAACTAATTATTTGTGTGTTTCGTATCATTTAAATTGACCATAATTTTGCTTGAAAAAACGCATAAGAAATTTATTTTTTATTAGTTATGTAGAATTTTAAAAGATTTATTTGTCTTCTTTAATGCAAGTGTGCTTAGATTATTTATTTGTTTATGTGTAGTTTCTTTGGGATCAGTATCTTGTAGTTGAATAAGTAAATATTTTAATTATTAAAAAGTTACGAAATATAAATATTTAAATAAAGATGCTTTTAAGACAGTTTTCGCAAATTCACGAATAAAGTATGATTTTTCATACAGTTGATACCCCTGTTTTCTTTCTTTTTATGCGTTCTATTGACAAAGAGCATAGAGATATAAAGACATAGAGAGCTCATGAGATTCTTCAGAGAAATACGTCATATAGCCCAATTTAAACAAATATTTATATCTTACGATGATGTAGTACAAATTACTTTGTTTATATTGGACACACAGAATACAGCTGAACGATGTTTCTCTGGGCTTACTGTAATTTTATCGCGAATAATTTGTCGCAGAGCTTTTTATAGCCGTTTTTTTGTCGCGGGTAAATACATCACTTGCTCTTTTATAGTCAGTCAATTTTGTAGTTCTTCTTTTTGTCGTGGGTAAATTTGTCACCAAGCTTTTTTGTAATGAGTATTTTTGTCGTTCTTCTTTTTTTTCGTAGGTAATTTTGTCGCCAAGCTTTTTTGTAGTGAAGCATTTTCCGCGCTGTTTATTTTTTACTTTGTGGACCTATTCATGGGGACTCTGTCTGGGGTCCCATGGGGTTTGAATCTACGCTGACATTTTTAGGGAGAAAAGACACGCGGCTTAAGGGTTGTGCACACCTTAGCCTCTAGATACCGATCGATATCGGTATTCGGTATATTTTATTATATATCTACAGTATCGATCGATATTCGGTACGGTAGATTAGAAAGAGAGATAATTTATTTATGTATCTGCTTTTACTTCTTCATATACATTTAATATTGGACATTTATAAAAAATGACATTAAATACCTCATTTGTTATAATTTATTAGCGATTATTTGAAATTGAATACATTCTAATCTTATATAAATAATATATGTACATGGATTTTGTAGGAATGGAAGGCTATATATATATCTTTTTGTCCGATATTAATGCACTTTCAGGTACTCTAGTATTCAAAACATAGCATAAGCTTATATTGAATGTCTATTATGTATCTGCTCTATAATACTATAGTTATAGTTGTTTATTTATTTCAAAGTTCAAGTTCTTCACACAAGGCAGCGCTTGGGCAAAGCGACAGTTGAACGATGTTTCCTCTGCTATGAAGGGAATAAGCTCTCTATATCTTTATGTCTCTATGTGAATGCTACAAAAGTAATACTTTCAAATATACCGTACCGATTGTCAATCGGTACGGTATCGGTATTTTTTACAAAATATCGAATAATCGGTTCGATATTTAAATCTACCGACGGTAGTATCGAATACCGATTTACATTCGGTAGTCGCAGCTCTGGATATTCTTAACTTTGAATTGATGTTCACAGAGCCACGAGTGATACCCTATTTTTCTATTTTCCTTTGAACAATCAACTTCGACAACAACAAAGTCTCATTGTAACATCCTTATTAAATAATTATTCTGTAAAATGAGTTAGACAATTGGTTTCTTTTTAAAAAAATGTTTTTTTTTGGGCGTCTCGAATAAAAAATGGACAATGGTGTATAAAAATTTCACAAAAGTTATATAATACAATTTTAACACTGTATTCACTGTTTTGTGAATATTTTTTTATTTATATTGATTTCTAGTTGATCTATCACAAAATTGCAAGTTCGGCCATCGTGAGGCTATGAAGAGAGTGTCAGGTGTTATAGAAATGGGATGCATACAAGAGAAGGAGAAAAAAAGCCTTGCATTTTTTTGTGTGAGATTTAATATTTATTTAAAAAAAAACACTGAGAACCAGACAAATCGGTGAGAGCTATCCATATTGTAGGAGAAAAACTGACTTGTTATATTAACAATTGAATCTTTAGTCTGGTCATATTAGTTCGTTTTGATGGACAATATAAGTATTTATATAATTATCTCTAAGTTAAGCTACATTTTATTACAAAAAAAAACCTCGTTTAAGTATCGAAAAGTCGAAAACTAGATACATATAAGTGGTTAAAATAAGAACTGGGTTTTTCTTTCTTCAAAAATAATGTAAAACTCATATAAAGAGTGTTCGCCCTCTTAAACGGCTGAAAAGTCATCTATGAGAATTATGGCAGAGTTTAAAATTTGTATTTGTGAATCGTTTAAAAGATTTATTATAGTTTCTCGGAAATAAGGAAAGATAATCAATTAAATTGAAAGCCAAACCTATCGATTATTTCAATAGATCTTCGCTGGTATATTTCATTCATTGATACGGTTCCCTTTAAACTTTTAAAAGAGAAGATACAAACTGCTACCCCCAATTGCATGATTATGTCTATTGTCGTGTAGATTTAGGAATAAAATGATTTCTCAAAATAAATTGAATTATTTTTTCTGGCAAATTTTGTAGAAACTGCTTCAATCAGTAGATTGTTTATATCCAGTGTTGTTCACTAACGCGGGTGTGACTATATATTACTACGCCTAACTAGAGAGAACAAACATATTAGATATTACTTTCAAGTAATAACTAATATTAATATCCTAGTTACACATTACTTTCGTGAAAAAAAATATTCGACAGGCATTTTTGATGAAAATTAATGAACTGTGAATGGTTGTGACGTCACCCAGTGGACATAAAAATGCAAACTAGGTTTGGTGAGATTTTTACAAATCCTGTTTGATTGCCTTTACTTATTGCTCAAAAAAGTAATATCTAATATAAAGTAGTATATTACTTTTGAGAAGTAATAACTAATATTTTTTAAAAATATTACTACGCAGTAAAAAGTTGTATATTACATACTACTTTCAAAGTAATATTCGACCAACACTGCTTATATCTAACAATACCGATTGGACAAACAACTTGCTAGGATTATTGATATGGGCAGTGCGAATTCTACCGATTCCAGCTCTGGTGAAAACATGAAAAATGGTAAATGCACCTTATCAAATAATATTTCAACTCATCTTTAATTATCGAAAATGGACTTCATAATGCAATCCATTTTCGAGAATGCATTCCCTCTCTGGAGACAAAATATCGTTTCACACTTAATCGTTCGTTAGTACATTAAATTTACAGGTTAAAAAAGACGTTATTCTCGTTATTAATCACAAGTTTAAAATAAAAGTAATCGCAAAAACCAAATAAAAACTATCCCTAAGAAGTTATTTATTGTTAACACTTAAAATAATAAAAATATCATGCAGGAAGTATGTTTTCGGTTGATTAATTTGTTGGATTATAAAAAATGAAAATTAATTCGGAGTACCAAATATAACATTTAAGAAAACTCTGGAATTTGTTTTCACACATGCATTACTCAAGTGCTATATAACATATTATTGAAGCTACAGCAAATTTCATGAATAGCAGCTAATTTAGTCATCATTAGACTGACGTTTGACAATCAGTGCATAGATTCATCAAATTAATTCAAAGTACATATAGAGAAGTATTGAGATTTCCCATAAGCCGATAAGTGAAGGTAATCCTTAGAATCCTGACGTCACTCAAAGGACTCTGACGTAATGATTTCCTTCTGTTTATATAAGTTGCATACTTATCAAAACAAACTCTTCCTCTCACGTGTATTGGTTTTATTATGGAGTTGGAAAAGATCGGCGGAGTTCTCCGGATCCCAGTCGTCCTCTCAAGGAGAGGTTTCGAGCTGTATTTACGCTTCGCGGTCTGGGAGCAAGACTGCTCTTGATATTATGTTGAAAACCATTCAGGAGGATACCTCTGAGCTGCTCAAACATGAAATCGCCTATGTCATGGGACAAATGCAAGGTTTGTATATATTGAATTCGCGTTTTAATGACTTAGCTACGAATACGTAAATGCATGATAATTTATACTAATATAATAAGAAAACCGTTCATTTTGTATTCTCTTTCGTTTCCCTGTCTCCCACAAAACGTTTCATTAGACCTTGACGAAATTTTCGTTGAATAATTTAGGTAGAAGTGTTGTTGTGGTGATGGACACTCTCGGAAAATGCATTATCGGCATGTTTATTTTATTCGCCAAAACGTATGTTTGATATTTCTTTAAATTGCCAAGTTTTATTTGGAATAAATTTCTGTAGAAGACTTGAGGTGTTTGAAGTTATGAGTATTAAGTTGTTTCCGGAAAATTCGATTTCTTTATGTTTGTTTTGTGCGAAAAAGAGTTTTTACTATTTCTTAATAATGGTGCGTTAGATTTCGACAACATTTTATTTGTAGGATTTTGGGTGATAGATTTTTTTGAGGTTGTGGCGGTTCCCGGAAAAAGTGTAGACCAATAAAAAATAGTTTAATGTTTATTCGGTCCTCTGACTCTCCTAAACACTTAGTATATATTGATCAGCTTTTGTATGGATAAGTCTACTCCATTTATATTAAGCCAGGATGAAACCTAATATACTTTCATTCTTTGGCTGAGACTGAGGAATTACTCTATTTCATCCAAAATAATGGGTGATATTAGATGAGTCTTTATTGATAAAAAAGGATTATTCAAACATATTGATTGAGACAAATGAGAAAAGAAGGATGAAACTCTTAATCTTTAAGTTGATTGACTCAAAAACCACGAATGAGGCTAGGCCTCATTCCATAATGCCACTTTTTTTTATTCTTCAAGACTCCTTATTTGTTTCATAGTCATGTTCAATTATTACAGAAACGATAATATGCTATCGTTTGAGTAAAAATATGAACTTAAAATCATATTATCTTCTTTACACACAGATCCAGCTGCCATTGAGGGTCTAATTGACATACTAAACGACCCTAAAATGGAACCCATTGTTCGTCACGAGGCTGCAGAGGCCCTTGGAGCCCTAGGAAAGGACGACAACATCCGAGCATCCCTGGCCAAGGCTCTGGCCTCCAAGGAACTCCCGTAGAGGTAGAGGAGACCTGCAGCCTAGCGCTTCGTAAGCTGGAGTGGAGCAAGAGTCCCGAGGAGAATTTGAGCGCCAATCCCTACGACTCCGTTGATCCCGCACCACCTTTTCCGAAGGAATATTCCTCGGACTTGGGAGCCTTGCTCCTTAACGAGTCCGAGGATCTCTTCCTTCGCTACCGCGCCATGTTCTCACTCCGAAACAAGGGAGATGAGGAATCAGTCCTTGCACTCTGCAAAAGCCTAACTGAGGATAAGTCCAGCGCCCTATTCCGGTAAAGAGACGCTACATATTACTTAAAAAACTATACCGCTACCAATAGTCTCAATCCATAGCGGTAATTGTTTATGATAATTTTGATTCCTCGAGTATTGATTGCACTCTTCTGTAGAAGATATTTTTTAAAGAATCTACAGAATCCGCCTACAGCCAGTAATTTTTTTTTACAAATCTATTGATAGAAACACCACTTACTACCACCTACTGATACAGGATTAGTTTTTTTTTTGTACCTACCGAATCCCAGCTCTGCATAGAAGCATTACATTAAATTAGTTTATATGTACAGTAAAATGAAATTATATCAAGACCAATTAAAATACAGAGGTTTGGGTATAGCTTTGATGAAACTCTTTCACCCATGGATACTAGGTGAATCCAATGCGTAAGTTAATTTAATTGATGGATTACTATTCTATATGCATCGTGGACTGAGACACATAAGAAAAGATGACATCTTTGGGTAGTAATGGATGTTCTCGTCAGGTGTTTATCACTTCACTCTAATCAGTTAGAAGTTTATTATTGAAAAATAATTTGTTTATCTATTGTAATGGATTTAATAGACTTCTAACGTATGAGTCCATTGAGTAAGTAAATGAACCCTGTGGTAAATAGGGAATACATAATTATCGCATTGGATTTCCTTTATCTCTCAGTGACTCCTCGCCTTACTTTGATATACGTGAATCTCCCATGAATATGAACATATATATGTGCAATATGAACTCAGGGGATTTAAAAAATCATGTAATAAAACTCCCTCAATTCTATGAGAAGCTTGATTTTTAGCTCCTTAACGATATTATAGCCGGGGGTGAAAGTGGGCCTTGGCGGTACATTTTTAAATGTCTTTTTTGTTGCAAATAATACATATAAAAATATGTTAAAATGCAATTAATTTAATAATATATATATATGTTCAGCTCTGTCAGATATAACGCTGACCCATCTTTGAATCTTTTGCCGGCACGGCTCTCCGGCTCACTTTCAACTCTGATTGCGGCGAGGATGTGGTAAAACTATTAGGATCATAAAAATAAAAGAACGAGTAGGGGCTTTAAAAAAATGCTGTAAGACCCGAATATAGGTATAATAGCTGTTAAAGCAATCGGACCTATGCAATACAATAATTAATTATACGAACTCTTTTTTTACTTTATCCCAAAGTTTATAGAGTAATATTCAATATATATATATACATATAATATTTTGGTATAAGTAAGAGGTAGTAATTCTCCCAAACTCTCAAATGAGTTTTCATTATTTCCCTGAGTATGAGAACTTGATCAAATTTATAATTAATAGGCAGAAAAGAGAGGCGTCCATTCAAAGGATGTATATATCAGAGCTGGGATTCGGTAGAAAAATCTACCGGCGGTCGGTATTTGGTATATACCTTCTACCGATCGACATCGGTATTCGATAGATTTAATATATATTTATAGTATCGATCGATTTTCGGTACGGTAGATAAGAAAGAGATAATTTTTTTATGTATCTGCTCTGCGACCTTTTCATATGCATTTAATATCGGACAATTTATAACAAAGGACAATTAATTACATAATTTGTTCAAATTCATTAGATTATTTGAAATTTAATACATATTTGTCTTATATAAATCATATATGTACTTGAATTTTGTAGGAAATGCAAGGCTATATAATATTTTATTTGCTATCTCTTATTGTCCGATATTAAATGCTCTTTCAAGTACTCTAGTATTCAATGCATAGCATGTGTTATATATATATATATATATATATATATATATTGTAAGCAATTATACGATGAGAAGCAATTCTCTTGCTCCCGCCACGCTTGAGTGACAGCGGATATCCCTATGAAGGGATAATAAATGTCGTTGACTTCTAATGAATGCACTATGACGGATCAAAACATGATGCAATTGCCATTATTGTCGTTTGTATTTTTGAAACAAAAAAGGGTGCCGACATGAAGCAAAGTGAAATAGTTTAAGTAATATTAATCAAAATTTGTCGAAACACGTCACTCAATAGTGACATAAAATATATGATGTTTATATATTAATGTCATTTTTTTACCTGCTTGATTGAATGAAGCTGCATCTGAGAGTATATGAATTAACATACAGGCATGACTTAATCGAACCTAAATGTATTTTTTATTTAACTCGTGGCTATACATTTGTGTAATTGAATAGAATAGAATTTATAACATATATATATATATATATATATTTTTTTTTAAGCCCAATGCTTGACGCCATACTTTGATTTTAATTAAAGTAGTTCATTTTTTAAAAGTATGTTTATCACATGTTTTATTTGAGGGTTTTAAAACGTCAGGTATCTATTATTCTTTGTGACGTCATCTAAAAATATATTGCAAATTTAGATTTTTATGATAAAAGAGATAAAAATAGTATTGCTGGATGTGTTGCTTGTCGTTTTGATGTCATAAAAAGCTACCGGCAGGCAAAAAGTCAGCTCTTTAATTTAGCATATTAACAATCCTTTTTATTGTTAATTAACACGGTTTTTATTATTAATATCTACCTTTTAACTCACCCTACAAAGCTCTCATGTATTTCCATTTAATGTCAAAATTCATGCATTTTCAATTAACTACTTTTTAATCAATATCCTACATGCCGGGTGCGGCAGGGAAAGTGGAATATAACTTTTTCTCAAATTATGTGATACTTATTGTCTAAGAAACTTTTCTTTGTTTTTTATATAATATATATTTTTTCTTGTATCTAATACTGACATTATAAGTCGTGAATAGGATGTTTTTTACTTTACGAGGACACACCCGGCATATATCTGCAAATAAGGATGGTTCTGGTATCTTATGCTGCAATAACATACTTATTTTTATAAATGCTTTTAAAAATTTGTCAAATAAAAGTTTTAATAAAACGATTTCTAAATGGGAATATAATAATAATATATAAACTATGTTTTTCCTACTTTTCAGGCATGAAGTCGCCTATGTTCTAGGTCAAATTCAGAGTCCCAGCTCCCAGAAGGCACTAGTTCAAAGCCTCCGTAATGAGGGAAGGAGCACCCCATGGTTCGACACGAGGCAGCAGAAGCTCTTGGGTCCCTTGGAAACCCCGGAGATCCACGAGGAACTCAAGAAATTCACGGGGCCCAAAGTGCCCCAAGTTGTTCGACAGAGCTGCGAAGTGGCCCTGGACTTTGTGGACTACAACCAAAGCGGAGAATTTCAATACGCCAATACCCTTAATCTTGTTCAAAGCTGTTCATAAACAAATATTTAAAAAATACACGCGTTAATTACTAATCCTTGGATAATTATTCGTTTGATGGTGACTCATTCTTCAAGGTCTTTGTCTGAATCAACAAGCTCATGGGAAAGGGGAGTTACGATTAAAGTATGTGTGTGACGTCAACGGCATAAGAGTTGCTACTTATGGCAATCATTATTCGACAGCAAAAGGTCTTCAAACCTACATATTGATCAATTGTCTATGATATAATGTGTTGTGTTTAGAGAGCAAAATTTTCCCAGTACATTATTTCAAAAACCAACAACTTTGCTCATTTCTGTTATAATACCGAAGATACTTATTTATTGCTGCGTACACGAAACTTTACCATAAGAGAATAGAAAACCTCCATTAATGGCTGTAAAATCGTAATCATTTGTAAAATCAATTATGTTTAATTAAAACAGTTATTTTTAGTTTCCTTATAAGCCAGTGACGTCACATCTTCATTTTACATTTCTATTCTCCTCTGGATTCACTTTTAATTTTTGGGTATGGCCGTGATGTCATCATCGTCATGATCACAGTACTCAAAATCATCGTCAGAAAAAGCATGATTGTGACATAATAACAATAAGAAGAAAAATCATAATGCGTACACGGAGCAGGCGTAAAGAGGAGGTCACGTGGCGTGCATCGGGCCAGCGTCTTTGATGCCCTTCCAAAACACCCCCCCCCCCTCCCATGCTGAGAGTCCCTTGTTTTATAGTTATTATTATTATTTGAAGCAGTGAATGACTACTGCATGTTAGGCCTGCCCGTGAGATTGCAGGGGGTATCATCATAGACACCTTATTAAAAGGAACGCCGTTGAAGATTGCCTCATATAACAGCACGTGGTTTTATAATATTGTTTATCTATCTAAAAGTGCGTGTTGGTTCTCTTGGATGTAATTTTACTTCATCTTTTTTTTGTTGTCGTCTTGTTCTTATTTATTAAATCCCCTCTGACGTTATTATTTTCCCTTCTTCCTCTTCAAATTAGATTCCCATCTAGTTCATATTTCTCTTTCTTGGATGGCATCTTGAGTTGCCTTGACACTTAGATATGGCCGTGCTCCATGGTACCAAGGCCCTCGAGGCCTGGTGCCGTCTCGTGACCCGGGACTACCCCAACGTGGACATAATCAACATGACGTCCTCCTGGCGATCTGGCTTGGGCTTCTGCGCCCTCATTCACCACTTCCGACCCGAGCTCATCGACTACGAGTCCCTCCATGGTGAGTCCGCCTTCGAAAACAACGCCCTGGCCTTTGGCATCGCCGAGCAGCACCTGGGAATCAACGCACTCCTAGACCCAGAGGATATGGCCTCATCTGGAGCCCTAGATCGGCTCTCCATACTCACGTATCTGAGTCAGTTCTACCAGGCCTTCGGTGGTGCAACGACGCGATCCTCTGGGGCATCTGGAGGCACAAGTCCCCTGCCATAAGCAAGCCCCTGGTCCGACGGGAGTCCTCTGGCCTGCATGCCAGTTCTGTCAAAAGCCCGTTTCTATTCCTCCTGGAGAGGCTTCACATCAATGGGCTTCTAAGCCATAGGACCTGCTTCAAGTGTGCCCGATGCAGATCACAACTCAGCCTCGCCAACTACTATGAGACCGAGAACGGGGACTTTTGCTGTGAGATATGCCCGGACGAAGAGGTATCTCAGGCACAGCAGGCTCTTACCAATAAACTCAAGAGAGAGTCTGTTGAAGAACTGGATGACCCGGATTCTAAGCCATCAAGTCAACAGGAAGAGGTGCATGCCAAACCCCAGGAACCCCAAGATTCACTTAGCACGACTACGGAACATACGAAGAAAGGATTTAAACAGGGTGAAGAAGATGTGTTTAGTGATGGGAAATTCAAGAAAACTGAAGAAGAAGTCCCGGATAGCAAACCAGAGGATATATCAGACGATATAGTCACTGACAAAATACCTACCGAACTAGTGCCAGAAAAAATATTCGAAGACTATTCAGAAGAAGCCACCACTATTGAAAAGCCTGAAGAAGACTCTAAAAATGTGATTGAGGACT
Source organism: Caligus rogercresseyi (assembly GCA_013387185.1). Classification (NCBI taxonomy): domain Eukaryota; kingdom Metazoa; phylum Arthropoda; class Copepoda; order Siphonostomatoida; family Caligidae; genus Caligus; species Caligus rogercresseyi. The sequence goes on along the minus strand of CP045907.1, from coordinate 3,748,092 downwards.
CAAAAGATGGTCTTCCTGACGCGGATGCATCGCTTGAGAACACGGTAGATATATCTGTGGCTTCTCAAAATGTGATTGAGGACTCAAAAGATGGTCTTCCTGACGCGGATGCATCGCTTGAGAACACGGTAGATATATCTGTGGCTTCTCAAAATGTGCTTGAAGACTCTGACAAAGTGTCCTTGGCCTCTCAAAATGTACTTGAGGAGGACTCCGAAAAAGTGTCCTTGGCCTCTCAAAATGTACTTGAGGAGGACTCCGAAAAAGTGTCTCTGGCCTCTCAAAATGTACTTGAGGAGGACTCCGGAAAAGTGTCATTGGCCTCTCAAAATGTACTTGAAGACTCTGATAAAGTGTCATTGGCCTCTCAAAATGTACCTGAGGACTCAGAAAGTGCATCTGTGACCTCCAAAGATATGCTAGAGGTCTCAAAAATCGTCATTGAGGAATCCGCACAGGATAAATCCATGGATGCCTCATCAGAGAGCAAATCTACTGAGAACATCTCTGGGGAAGTTCATGAAAGTGCCATTAAGTCTACGGAGGAAAGGAGGGCCTTCCGAATGGAAATCAAGAGGAAGACGAAGAAGAAGAATATCCCGAGGACTTGAATCCCTTTGATATCGAGGAGGACGTAAGGTAGAAGACGGTCCAGAGAGATCAAAGGCCCTTAAGGACCTCGAGAACAGTTCTATGTCGACATCCCTGAATCCCTTTGGGAGCGACTTTGAGGACGAGGAAACAGATACAGTTCAAGAGCTTCTCGTTCCTCCACCCAAGCCACCGCGATCCTCCACCTCGTGGGCTCATCCCTTTGGGAGCGATTTTGAGGACTCTGACGGGGAGGTCAAGCAGCCCCCTCGAAGCGTGTCTCCCTCTCCATCCACTGCGTCCTCCATTCGGAGTCGAAAAAAACGTCGAGCCCCCCTCCCCCCAGGAGGAGCAACGCCCAAACGCCAGGAAACAACGAGAAGCTTCTCAAGGAGCGAAACAACATCCATCGCCGCTCAATGATTTCCAACGACCTCCCGCCCTCCCCATGCCTCTTGAGCCCGGACAAGGCCGACGGAGGGATTTGGAAGAAGAAAAAGGGTCCTGCTCCACCTAGACCCATTCCACCCAAGCGGGTTGTTAAGAAAATCCCACGGAAAGCCGTGAACACAGAGCTCATCGACATTGAGATCAAGCAGCTCGAATTTGAGCGACAGGGCGTCCGCCTGGAAAAAAGCATTCGGGAGCTCTGTGAGGAGCCGAAAAAAGGGGCCGGGGGAGAGGAATCCCTGGGGCCGAGGCGGAGGACCTCGTCATACAACTCTTTGAGCTCGTCAACGAAAAAAATGAACTCTTCCGGCGGCAAACGGAGCTCTGTACATGAAAAGAGAACATCGGTAAGATGCTTGCTTGAATTATTTATGCCCTGCATTCAATTGATTTATTTTTGCAAACTATATGCAACATATATATAAGGAGGAACATAGTATTAAGCATCACGGAAGCCCCTATGTCAAAAGCTAAAGGAATTTATATTATTAAAGAAACACGTCTTTTGACAGCTTTAAATAAGAAAAATATGCATCATAAAAATAACTCATACAAATAAGTATAATAATTGGTTATGAGGAAATAATAGCTCGTTGAGGATCATGTTGTGTTATAATATAAACTAAGTTCTTTAGTTCCTCATTTTCCTCATTAAGGGCCTTTGAGTGTAGGACGATATTAATCAACATCAAGGTTTATATTAAAGGTAACAAAGACGATTAAAAAATCATTCTACTTAGTTCTGAATTATATATTATATTAATGATTAAAATTTGTCAAAAAGTAATATATTATTTTGCCTCTTTCTCTTTAGGGCTTTTCTTAGTTATTAAAACATGCTTTATTTTGCGTCTTTCTAATCTTTTACTGGATTATTTTGAATGAATGAATGCTTACTCTAAGCTTATTACTTAGTCATGGCCTCATGTATTTCAGCAATTATGGCAATTAAGGGCCCTTTTTATGCTTGTTTCTTATTGCTTAATTTGATGTCGTTGTTGTATTTTCCCCTGTCAGCTTGGAAGAGGAGCATGCGGACCTGGAGTACAGATCCGTGTCCTCATGAACAAGGATGTCCTGAGTGAGGATCAAAAGAAGGAAGAGGAGTCCCTTATTAGCCGTCTCATGAGCGTGGTCTCTCAGCGGAACGAGATTGTGGACTGCCTGGAGATGGACCGCCTCCGAGAGCGAGAGGAGGATGAGAGCATCGAGATTCACATGGGAGAATTCGCGGCCGTCAAGCCCGAAAAGCCGGCCAAAAAGAAAAAGAAGAAGAAAAAGGATAAGAAGAAAGGGGGCTCCGGGGCTCTGGACGATGACAAGGACATCGACACTCAGGAAGAGCAGCAGCTCCCCCAGCATCTCGGAGAGCTCAATAAAGAATCCACGTCATCCCCCAAGAAGGATAAGGCTAAAAAACTACGGAAAAAACTTCTTTCATCCGTATCCAGCCTTACATCCGTCAAAAGATGATAAAATGCCCCCCTCACCCCCCAACCCAATAATAATAAACCGTGCCTTACAATTTATTAAAAAGAGGATCCAACCCATGAAGAGACACAGCCAAAAGCATTGGGAGCATGAAACACATGAAAATGAAGCCTCTTGCATAGAAGTGTATTTTTATATATAGTATGAAAAGTAAGAAAATTCGTCCAAAAAATCTATATTTCAGAATTGCCTTTTTCGAAAAAAAAAACCACCACCTCATATTATTATTCCTTCAGACAGAGAGAGAGATAAAGAGAGAGAGAGACATATATGAAAACCACAAACAAGAGTGATTCGGTAATCTTTCATATTATTATTATTATTTTATTCTTTCAACCAGCTCCCAACTTTATTATGTTATTAATAATTTAAATCGTCATTAAATCCTAGGGCTCCTTTATATGAAAAAAGGGATTCTACGAGTGTAGGTATAATTTATGAAATACTTTTTCATTCACATTTTCACTTCTGTATTGTCATAATTTCCCTTCTTTTTTATACCTACACTCGTAGAGTGATGAGTCCAATCCTTTTCATATGTGTCCATTGGTTTATCGTATATATAAATATATAGTTATTTTTTCCCATAAATATATATATACAAAAGTATAGAACATAGTATTCACTGCGAAAGTAATAGTTGCGTTAATAAGCATTCCAAAATTTCTCTGCCAGCATGTTTTTATGTTATAATAATATATATGGTTTTATTTTTATATATTATTGTTATAAATATATATATTTATATTTAGAGAGAGAGATTCGTTTTCATTATGGACTTATCTCACTGGTGAATTTGCATGATTTGTATTCCCTCTTCGTGTATTTTTCAACCACAACTAATAATAATAATAATGTTCAGGAACTCATTATTATGATTGATAACATATTATTTTATTGTAACAGAATGACAGTTGAACAAATTGTATTAATAATTATAAATATAGCATTTAGTAATTATATTAATAAAAAACATGAAATAAATTCGTTTTCACATCTATTTTCTTGGAGGGTAGTATATACAGATGAATAAGTAGTCTTTTTGAGATCTGAATGCAGAACGATGGAAGGGAAAGTCATTTACGCGTGAGCCCCTTACTTTTTGGCGGCCTCTATCTGAGTCGGAGCTGTTCCTTTCGCTTCTTGCTCGCCGTGAGGAACTCCTTCTCATCAGAGCTTAGAGAAGGAAGGATTTCGACAACCTAAAAAGTAGATCATTATTAGTAATAATTCGAAAAAGCAATAAAGAATGATAGAATGTATAAAACCGAGAGACCGTCGCCATCTTTTTTAAATAAATTATTCATTTTTTAAGGACGAATTAATTATTTATTTAAATATGTTGATATTTAAAATGACAAGAGATACTAGAGGAGGACTTTATTCTAGGGCGTGATTGTATAAAATCAAGGGGGCGTGAATGATAATAAAAGCCGTCATATATGAAATATGACATCTCTTTACTCTTGAGTTGTGGACATATTAACTCAGAGCTAAAGAATATATCTTCTTCTCATGGGTCGCTATCCAAAACATTTACGACTTCACTTTGAATGTACAATATTATCTATTAACTCTAATTAAATAAAGCAACTTCTCACACTAAGAAAATGAATGAATGCCTTTGTTTGCGCATCTTGAGACGATGAGACACGTAAGAAAATAAGGGAAATGTTTATTGGAAAGGTTGGAAGACATCCTTATTGATATTAAAACTTTTTATACAAGAAAAAAGACTTCAGAGTGACCCTTTCCTGAATATACCGCATAATGTCAAAGGTTAAGCATTAAGAGACATTTTATTATCACATCATCATCAAAGCGAACAAAATATGTATTTTTGTAAATGGCTTTTGATGACTCAATGGTCCTTTTATGATTAAGTATCAACAGATCAATTTTATTATTTGATTATTGAAGAAGTAGAAGAACCTTATATGATATTATTCAATATATCTCATGGGAAGAATTGCAATATCTTCTAGGATATGAGAAAAGCCCTTTCTTAAAAAACCCCAAAAAAAGCAAATACTTTTTTGGCAACATTCTTAAAGAATTTTTCTTCTTCTTAAAGAGATTTGAACCAACAGCCATGGCCAACCTCCATTTCTTCTTCTCTACGTTAAAGCCACGATCATAATTATATTCAAAAAAGTATTTGAATAAATATTTCTTTCCGTATAATTTCGCCTTCATTTATAACTAAACGTGCATGACAAAATGAGTTTTTTAAATACTGTACATATTTTTTGTTCAAACAATGATTGAACAAAGAAGCTTAGCCTTAAACCACACAAGTTTATCTATAACCAGAGAGTCTGCCCTTCTCAATTTATTATTAATTTACACAAGGAAGCCACCAATTACTCAAAATATGTGTTGATAAATCCTTGATTGGGTGTTTTACAACTATTTATAAGGGGAGGGATTCGGATAGGAGTATGATTAATGTATGTTTTTTAATATTGAGGAGTATACTTGAGGTATGCTCAGCAAGAAAACCAATTCTAAATGAAAATAGTGAAAATGAGAAAACGCATTTTTAAGTTTTTACTTTAAAAAATGACGGCCAAATATTTCAAAAGCATTTTAAGATTATTTGCGCATGTGTTTTATCCACTGAATGTCATTTTTATTTCGATAAGTTATAATGATTTCTTTCTATTGGCTTATTTGTTAGGGGGTTCACATATTCACATGATCCCTAGATATGCTTCCTTAAAGATGTCCCTTTTTATAGCCATAAGATATTTATTCTTAGCAATTATCAATTATAATGTATAATTAGCAATATTCGGTGCCTGTATTCACTTATCGAAAGGTTTTACTAATACAAATGAAGGAAGATTCACCCAACTATATTATAGTAACTCATTTTCACAAGAATCCATTTAAACTTGGATTCTTGCGAGACCACCACACTTTACAAAGACATGTTTTATTCCAAGCAAGCTATGCAGTATTCAAGTATGTTTGAGACAAGGACTATTGAACAACAAAGTATGCCCATATTGCCAAGATAGCTGACCCCTCGCTTGCCCGTGATTTTGAATGACGTCACACCGGCAAGCGGGAGGAAATGCATTCCTTACTTTAAACGGATTATTCATACTCAATAGATTATTATCTTTTTTATACTCACATATCATATATATATATATTTCATTTGTCATTCCGTCTATGTTGCACAACAACCGACTTGAACAGTAATCAAAGAGAGTGCCAAAGCAACGCATGTAAGAGAAGAGAGTCTATGCAATATTTTTAAAGCAATATTGAATGATTGTCTGATTAACAGGCAAAGCATTTGCTCAAACGTTTTATGAGAAAGAAAGAAAAAACACTTAGTGTGTGTGATGTTATTCTTATAAACGAATTGATGTTCCACCCTCATCAGATACGATTAAATTAAGGTCTTATTTCATATAATAATACCAACTGCCATTTATGATTATTCACAAATCTGTCACTTCAAAAATCACTTCTATTTATTTAAAAAAAGTCCCACTGCGATATCCATAATCACTATATCTAGGCTTATGACCTGACTCCTGTGCCTAAATCTTAATATATGTAAAACTAAGAATGTAGAGCAATCTATTTAAAACCATTATTCTTTGTAGGTAATTATTCGCAATGCAAACCCTAATGTTATTTAGATATTAAAAGGAATAGTAATATAAGACGAGGGTGAATGGTTTTACAATGGAATTGGGACAGACCCTGATGGCTTTGGTCTACATATAGCTCAAAGGAACACAAGTTATTCTTTAAAGCACATCATAATTTAATTTTTAAAGAATAAATTCTATTTTGAATTGATATTTTTTTCGCAAAAAAGAGAATGCATTTAATGTGACAAACAATAATACTAAATAATAGAAAACATCATATTCTAAAAATCAAATAGTTATGACTTCATAAGAAGTATGTAATGCGATTAGATATAATCCATTGACTGCGAGGCCCGAGTAAAAAAATATATGCAAAATATCATTTAAATACTCAATCCAATATTGATTTCCTTCTATGCAAATAATAAATATCTTGTCAACTGAAATATCACTTCAAACCATCTAAGAATATAATGTGGCATTCAATTCTTTTAATTTTTATTCATCATCAAATAAATTAATGGCTTTTATATTTTTTTTAAAGCCACATTTTTGTAATTAAAGTAAGTAGAATATATTTTAAACCAAGCAATCCAAGTGATCTGTATTTTAAATCACCACAGCATCTATTCAGACTGTAACACATCTCTTAGAGCATTGCATTGCATACGTTGTTCAATTTGAATTGAGGAAAAGGTATACATTTTTTAAAACCTGGAGTCTGTTTTAGAGGTATAAAATATTAATTTTTGAAGTTTAAATGACTGGACTTATACTCTCCAAAAATATTCCACCAGCATGAAGGATCTCTACATTATTTACAATAGAAAATGACAAATATACAGCATATATATATATATATATCACAGTAGAGATGGAGATCCAGTAGAGTCGCTGACTCGCCTGGTAGAGATCACGATCGTATCCTCTCCTAGAAGTGACTAGGATTCGATCTATATCAGAAAAATCAACGACTCTACTAGATGAGATCAGAGTGTTATCTCTTATAGAAGGGATGATGACTTGAGTATGGAGATGATATAACGATGGTATTCAAACTATTTTATAATGTCTGATTTATACACAAATAAGTAGCAAATTTTTATTATATAGATCAGTGATATAGATACAATGTAAGTAAAACATTGTATCGCATTTACTTCCTTGAACACAAAAATGAAATCATTTCTACTAAAATATGGGAAAGAAGTTGCAAATTAAATAAATAGTTTGTACAACATCTTAAATTATGATCTCCATATTTAAGTCGTCATCTCCCCTAGAAGAGATAAGGATCGTAATCTCTACCAGGAGAGTCCACGATTCTACTGGATCTCCATCTCTGCTGCGACATAATAATATTATAATATTTGTCATTTTCTCTAAGTAGTTATATTCCATTAGTTTTTACATGTAAAAAAAAGTTATATTGTGAGCATGACACAAAGACCTTACAGGATATATAAAACTATTTAGTTTTATGCTACCATCATAAAAGGTTTTGTGATTTTACAATTTTGTCATTCATCCCTTTTCCGGCCCTAATTATCTCAAGACATTCTAGCAATGTCAAAGAGCCACAATTATGTGTAAAAGAGTTTGTTTAAGTCTCAGCTTAGATCCATCTAACCGAAACTGTATGCGGCTTCATGGGGTACATGTAAATATAATTATTTAAATATTTCACCCACCTTTCCGGTTCCCACGGTCTTCCCACCGTCTCTCAGGGTGAAATGTCCATTCTTCTCAATCACAATAGGCTTCATGAGCTTCATATCCAGGGTGCAATCCTCCCCAGGCATTCCCATATCCTTCCCAATTATCTCCACAAAGCTCGTACAGTCCCAGGTCTTGCAGAAGACCGTAAGCTGATTCCCCTGTGAGACAGCTCGTCCCCGACCCCCTTCTTCCTTGGACATGAGGTAGACCTGGGCCTTGATATGATCCACCTGAGAGACAGACTTGGGCTTCGCCCAACCATTCCCCGACGAACCTCGTCCTTCTTCACACCCCGAGCGAGCACACCCATTTGATCCCCGGCATTCGCCTCCTCAAGAATCTTATGAAACATCTCGATCCCTGTTACTTTAGTGCGAAGAGAGCTGTTAAACCCAAGGATCTCTACTTCCTGACCCACTTTGAGCTTTCCCCGCTCCACACGGCCGGTCACAACGGTTCCCCGACCAGGAATGGTGTGAACGTGCTCGATGGGGAGTAAAAAGGGAAGCTCCAAGTCACGGACGGGTTGGGGATATAGGAGTCCACTGCATCCATGAGGGCTTGAATTTGCGTCTTCCCAAGGGATTCATTCTTATCTTCACATGCAGCCAGGGCGGATCCCTTAATGATGGGGATCTCATCACCGTTTAAAGCCGTTGTCGCTAAGAAGCTCTCGGACCTCCATTTCCACGAGCTCAATCATTTCCTCATCTGCAACGTCGCATTTGTTGATGAAGACGACAATGTGGTCCACTCCGAGCTGCTTGATGAGTAGGAGATGCTCTCGCGTTTTGTGGCATGCATCCATCCGTGGCTCCCACGACGAGAATGGCTCCGTCCATGTTGTTCGCCCCCGTGATCATGTTCTTGATGAAGTCCGCGTGTCCCGGGCAGTCCGTATGGGCATAGTGCCGCTTCTCTGTTGCGTACTCCAGGTGGGCCACGTTGATTGTGATACCCCGACTTCGCTCCTCGGGAGCGTTGTCAATGGAAGCATAGTCTTTAAAGGAGGCCAACTTCTTCTCGGAGAGAACCTTGGTAATGGCAGCAGTGAGCGTTGTCTACCGTGGTCCACATGGCCAATGGTACCGATGTTCAAATGAGGCTTTTCACGCTTAAAGACCTCCTTGGCCGCGGGAAGAACACGGCTCAGGGATAAGGATCGCTGGAAGCAGGGGAAAAAGCTTCTTTGAAGGGTTAGTAGGCTCATGGCGTCCTAATATACGGCGTGGAGTTAATAACGATAATATAAATATAACTAAATGGCCTTCAATGTGTGTGTGTGTGTTTAAAAAAACATGCACGTAAACTTACAACAAACGTCGTTCCTAAGTTGTGCTGTATGTGACGTCATGAGGAAATAAATCAGATGGGGGATATTTGTTTATTTATGAACTCACATGGATCAGCTGCGAGGCTTTAAAAACTAACGCAACTTCGGCTTTATTCCCTTTAAAATATCATTGTTTTGAAGGAAAAATATATGAACTATTGCTTTTATCTAAAATATTTAGTTTTAAGCTAGTTAAAAAAAATATTATTTTGACATTTTAACAGCAACATAATGGAAAAAACCGGGACAATATGAAGAGATTCAATTTATCTTAGATAATCACCTGTTTCTTTCCGGTATTATGTAAATAAACACTCGGCGACTTTCTAATCGACTTATAATTATATAAGAGGTTTTGTTTATAAAATAATGCTCAATGAGTCTATGGGCTACGAATTATCGAACATGTAAAAATGGGTATTTTACATATACACAGAAGAAGAATGTTTCATCAGGAAGTCATTCGAAAACCTTCCTAGATGACAGATAAAATAAGTTTTAGAATATTTTGTGAATGCTTTTTTAAAGTATTTCTATTAGAAAATATTTTTCTGTTGAGATTCTTTATCATATTATTTTAACATGTTTAAAAAAAGTATTAGGGATTAAGTAAATTCGTAATGATATCCTACAGACATGTTGACGTTCGCGAAAAATTGTCGTTCGTCGTCCGTTTGTCGTTCATCAAAAGTTATCGTTCATCGTTTTTTTTATTTTATCGTTCGTCGCTCAACGTTCGTTTGTCGTTCGTCATTTTGAAAAAAATTGAAGACGTTTCTTTTTTTAAAAAAGGAATTTTTTTCTCGTCATTCTGAAAAAAGTGACGACTTTTATTTTTAGAAGGAAAATTTTTCCCATGAAAAGAAAAATCTTTGTCTTTCTTTTTTGGAGCCAAAGATGAACGATAGGAATATTTTTTTTGTCGTTCGTCATTTTTTTTTGTCATTTGTCGTTCACGACGACGAACGCTTACAAATGAACGACAAATCAACAAGTCTGATATCATATTTTATCAATGGTGTAGCAATAAATTGGTCATGTATGACATAGAATATAGAATTACATTATCTAAATAAGTATGTTCTCAGATTATGGCTCTCTTCCTCAATATATTATTAGGAGCTTATATAAAAACCTGGATGTTAAGATTCTAAAACTTATTTTGTAGTTAATTAAGGCAGCGATTCTCAGCTTTTTAAAGCTGCAATCCCCTTAAGAAATGTTCAAAAGGCACGTACCCTCCTATCCATAGGCGTAGGAGTCAGGAAGGCAGAGGGGCAACTGCTCCCCCAAAATACGAGTGAGTTCTCGAATTCGGCAAATACGTTGAGGTATTGGGCATTTAAGTTGTAGAAAAAATATGAAATTATGAAAGCAACCGGATTTTTAACTATAACCAAATAAATATAAGTAATGAAAGTATGTAATTACCAGGGCTCTCAAGTCGCACGCATTTGGCGTGTGACACACGCATTTCCACCCGCTTACACGCCACACATTGTATTTCTCACGCAATTAAATTATCACGGTTCGTTCGTTGAAATTATTTTCTAAAAAGTCATCATTTTTTCGGAATTTCTTTCTAAAAAAAAACGTCATCACTTTTTCGGAATTTCTTTCTAAAAAAACGTCATCCACTTTTTTCAGAAATTCTTTTCTAAAAAAAAAAACGTCATCACTTTTTTCGGAAACTCTTTTCTAAAAAAACGTCATCACTACTTTTTTAATATTTGAACGCTGGTTAAATCTCACTCTGAACTCACTTGAAAACTTGAGAGCCTGAATTACTATAAGAAAAATAATCTACATAACTTTCTTCATTCGATAATTGTTTCACCGATTTAACAGTTCTGTTAAAATTCGGCAAATTGATACTGACCCCCCCCCAAACCAAACTCTCCCCATCGCTTATGCTCCTATCCCCTCGTATGGGACGATGATTTCCCTAACCATGCCTCTCTGAGACGTTTCACTGTTTGGCAAACAGTGTTTGCCCGTCCGCTAGGACAAAACGTCCATTTTGCGCATTTAATATTTTCTGATTGCATTTGACAATTCTCCGAGAATATCTCGCGACCCCAGGTTGATATAATTATATAATTTATGCCGGTTCAAGGATATGCCGGTTTAAAAGTGATATTTTTAAGCCGTTTGTAATTGATAAGCCTATTCAAAAATGCTATGCGGCATAAAAATTACTTTTGAATCCGTATTTATTCATATATATAGTACACTATTTTCCCAAATTTATTTATATATATAAATATCTTATAGATTTATTTATGAAATGACTGTTTTTAAGTTAGTGCAGTTTTGAATGGATAAATGGTGAAAGATGCAATTAAAAAATGATTCTTTATTGGATCTAAATTTATTAATGTAAGATTTTAAGTTTGCTATAGTAAATTGATTAGTCACCCAATGTGAACGAATTTTAAAGTAAATAAAAAATTTGTTCTTAAGTTTATATTACAATAGATTTAACCAGTTAGAGTACTTTGCTATATTGACGACAAATGGAAGTTTGGCAATGCCGCCGAAAAGTATTTTTATATCATATTATGTAGTATTTGAGCACTTAAGGCGTAAGATATATCACATAGGTTATAACCTCCTATTGTTTTTCTATTACGATCTAACTTGGCCTATATAATCAATTATGCTTAAAAAACATAAACGAAATCTTTGCTTCAATCTATTCATTTATTTAAAAAATAAAATTATATTTCTCCGAAATAAAGAAATATAGTGGTTTAAAATCAATATTTAGTTATTCCAGTATCTTGGACGACAGATTCTAAGTCGTAGTTCGGATTTCTTCATACATTTATTAAATGTCGATTATATTCTACCATATATTATAAAAATTTTAAAGGTTTGTACCCAAAGGTCCAAACTTAGTCATAATGAATAGGTTTTTAGAGTCTAAATGAAGTGGGCTTTTTTTCTCCTTCAACACAACAGGTAGTGTTTACCCCGACTTGGAATGTTTTCATTTTAAGAAATCCAACAATTAGATATGTTTACAATAGTTGTTATCCTAAATAAGAACCAGTTGTCAGGATGGCTTCTAGATTTATATCACAGATAACTATAAGAGATAATTATTGATCAGACACAAAAAAAAAATGCTGCTTTTGAGACTCTCAAGAAACTAATAAAAAAATATTCAACGCTCTCAAATCACACTTTAACAAAGAACTCAAAGAAATGATTAAAATCAGGCACTCAAGGCTACAGACTACGTGGCTATAAGAGCTCAATTGATGTCCTATCTTTCAAGCCAGAGGAAAACTTCATAATAAAGGAACAACCTACAATTTTTTGGTTTACTTTTGATTAAACAACGGGTTCTGATCATAGATATAAATACACATTTCCAGAGTAATACGCCATTGTGCTCAATATAACAATCTTTATATCTCTATGATGAGCTTACGATGACGTAAGTGCAAATTAATTTGTTTATATTGGGCACAGACGACAGCTGAACGATGTTTCTCTGCTATCGAAGGGAATAAGCTCTCTATATCTTTATATCTCTATGGTTCTGATGTATGCATTTATTCGCTATGATGAAGTGTTATTTCAGACAAATCATTCAGCAACTGACCGAGGAGTCGGTCAGCCTCTTCACTGAATATTTAATCTGTAGGCATTACAAACTTAGAAATTGATATTAATCGGAAAGGAGAACATAATCTACTTTTCTCTTACGTCACGATAAATAAATTCATACGTAAGTACATTAAGTCCGACTTCATTATATAATTGTTAGTTGTTCTCATGCTTGGTTAGGTGGTTTGACATTTAAAACAAATAATGAAGAAGCTGATGGGCCTATTCCTTCTGTAGCTAACAATTCTAGCTTTAATTCAGTGAGACCAGCCCAAATATAGACTATTAATAGCTCGGCTACATTTTACTTAGAAGCGCCACTTAAATACATTAAAACTCGTGACTCCTTTTTTTATTTCTTCAACGCAGTACATAGTAACCTGTCACAGCTACCTGAAGGGCACCTCAGTGCAGCATTTGACTTCATTTAGTACTTAACACGACATGTCGACTCAGCGAGATAGGGAGATACTAAACGCAGTAATTAATCCCAGCATCCCCATTGGAGAAGGGGTTTTTGATGATGAGAACCAACTGGATGAATCTCTCACGGATCCTGTCCCTGAGTATTCAGATAAATTGAGGTAAGTGTCTACTTTTTGTTCTACCTGAAAATGAGGGGTTTGCATGCCCTACAGATGAAGTAATTTTTTTGACAACTTCTAAAACTATTTTTTTAAATAATGATACTGATACCCAATCGGAGTATATCTAATGTGACTGAAAAGTAGGCTCTTTATTCATTGGTTTAACATCTTTTTAGTTATTAAATTCCATATCCAACCCCCCCAAAATATATATAAACAAAAGTGTCTATTGTATTAAAACTTCAGTTTACATGTTAGTCACTAGTTTCCTTTGTGCAAGTCTAATTATAATTATAAGGTATTTTAAAGAAAGAGGTTTTATTTTAAAACTTTTAAATATATGCAAAATTTATAAAAAACAAATATTTAAAAATACTTAGTAAAGCTATATATATATATATATATATAATTTATAAATAATCATAAAAAGCTATGTTATATTTACTTTTTTGTAGGTTGATAGGTATTTTTTTCATTTAGCAATGTACCACCTTTTAATTATCATTGAATTAGATGCATGCATAATGATTTTTTTACAAATTATTCAATCATTAAATGTCTCCCCCCCCTCCCTGAAAAATAGCAAACTTCTTTAATCATTCAAAAAAGATGAATTGTTATATGGTTCAACAAGTTTTATTTTTTGTTTTTTCATTGTCTTGTATGCTATTTCGTATATATCTAAATTGCTGAGTCACTTTCTTCATGACTGGTTTTATATTGTTCATCAATGACGTTTTCCCTGTATCCCTGAAAAAAATACTCTCACCTGTTTGGCTACAAAGTCTGAATATAATTATTACATTATCACTTATTCAAGCAGAAAATATATTTCATGAATGAACAAGGATACTGACTTAGTTTTTTAGCATTGTCTAGTGGCTTAGTTCTATTCTTTCAGGGGCCCTAATGAGTACACGTAATCCTTAGAGCCGCAATCTTACTGTAATATTTGCAAGCAATTTGTATATTAATATCTTGTCCTTTGTTCAAATGCAATTTATTAGTAATGAAAATGGTTTAAATTTATATATTATAACAAATTGATATTTACTGCAAATTTATAAAATATCCCTTATAGTTAGTTGAGTTTTGAACTTTTGAAATTGTTTATCGCAAGTATAATAAATATTGTTTATTCGTTTGAAGTTGAAGTAAAAAAACTATCTTAGAAAATAGCTGATTATTGGATATACCGATTAATTACCTCCGCCGAAGGAGGTATTGTTTTCACTGACGTTGTTTGTTGATTGTTTGTCAGCAGGATAACTCAAAAAGTACGGAACGGATTCGGATGAAGCTTTGTGGAGTTGTTGAAAATGCCAAAAGAACAGTGATTAAATTTGGCATCTCTGAGTGCAGAATTAAGATGCAAATGAGCTAAATACTAATAAATATTTCAAGTTAGCCTACTCTGCCAATAGATGTCGCTGTGCTGTGAAATCGGGTGCCGAGAGCATCTTCCTCTCGGAATTCCGTCGAGGGGAACCCTCCCCCGTCCCTTTACGCTGCCCCAGTCGTGAAAAATCCGCTTTGGAAGGCTCATAAGGACCCCGTGACGGCGGAGGTTTGCACTCTCTGAGTGTATATATGCCTCTAGTTGGATGTTTTTTTAAATCTCGCCTATAGTCATAAAGTGTTCCTGTTATAATTAGTAATTAATGTTTTAAATTCACGTAGCCGTTCACCTTGTTTCCTTTCAGAGAATCCAAATCATATGAATCCAAGGCAATAGAGCTGGCAGAGGCTGGCTCTATTCCAGAAGCCCTGACCGCCATGAAGACTGCCATGTCCCTCACCCCGGATCGAGCCTCCGTCTACAACAACAGTGCCCAAGTCCACCGCCTCGCCAATCAACTCGAGTCCGCCCTAAATGACTTGGACACCGCCCTCAAACTCTCCGATGGAGTCGGCCGCTCGGCTTGCCAGGCCTACACCCAACGAGGCCTCATCCGCTACCGAATGGGACACAAGGAGGCAGCCCTGGGAGACTTCCAACGAGCAGCAAAGATGGGGTCCTCATTTGCCAAGTCCATACTCACACAAATGAATCCATATGCTGCTATGTGCAATAAAATGCTGAAAAATGTCTTTCAGGCCCTTGAGGAGGGATCCGAGCAAGTGGTGGATCCCTTTGAGACCCCTACATGTCATAAGGGATGAAAAACTCATATTATCGGCGTAGATATATTTATTAGATTGTACTGCATATTATGTATATATTTTTTATATTAATATAAAGAGATTTTAACGATCTTTAAATTGAAATTTTACTTTTTTTAAATAAAACATCTTCAGTATTTTACTCTTTCATGATATTCGAGAGATTGGGACCATTCTTTATATATGCATATAAGCGATAGACTACTTATTCAAATAGAGATAAAACTCCGCACATTGACTTCAATTTGACTTCCTTGATGCCAAATATTGAGCAACAATTAGGTATAAAAGTTAAATAATGAAAACCATATTAATTTTCACTCTTTCCAATAAAAAACCAAGGAGAAGTATGTTTTAACCAAATTTGATGGTTTCCTATCTTAAAATCTTTCTTTTCCTATGTATGCCTTTAAAACCACCTATGTATCTTATACAATATCATTATTTTGAGCATCCTTAATATGAGTAAGGACAATATAAATATATCATTCCTTAGATTCTAATAGATATACACACACCAAAAAAAGATCAATCGGAAATAATATGCATAATTTTTTTATTGGAAAAAATTATTAACGAAAATAAATTAATATTATTTTTATAAAATGTTCCCCTACGTAATTGAGTAATCATCATATTTATACTGGTAATAATAATAATAATATAAGTAGAATGGTAATTTAATACTAACAACAAATAATTATTAAATAAAGTAAATGCGATGTGAGAGGATCTTCTCTAGTGTAGTGTAAAAGGGGTACTCCTGTGAAATTGGGGTATATATGAATAGGGTTATTTATACTTCGATAAGAATGACGGTTTTTATCGTTAGGGAAATGTTTGGTTGGATTTTGAATACTATTTGTTCCTTTCCTACAGTCAGTAATAGGAGTCATCCAGGGGTTTCCTGAGCAAATGGAGAGAATGCCTCCGATTTCTAACCTCTCTCATGTCCAACTCGGACATAAATAAGTTAAATACTCATTTGATTGCATTTGATCCGGGATTGATAAATTGGGATCAAATACAAAAAAAAACACAATAAAACTTCTTATTATGAAGGGGTAACGTTTCACTAAATGAATAGCCTTCCTAATACATATATATATATAATTTTTTACTCTATACATAATCTACAACAGAAAAACACATTTATTATAATAAAAAAGAGATTTTAAGGGCTCAAAAAGGGTTTATTGTAGGGACTATTTCCTTTTTCTAATATCCCAATCTGGTTTATTTTCTGTTGTGGATCATATATAAAGTAATAAATTATATACAAAAATGGATACTATTTATTGTTTGAAACGTTACTGTCCCCAATGAATGAAATGCTTTGTCACGTATCCTTATCTTTTATACCAGATTTGCCCCTTGAGAATATACGTTTTATATTGAAAGGAAAATGTCATAAGAAGCACAAATGAATAATAAATATTTATAAATAATGTTTACATTAACGGGTATCGTAGGGCAGAGTTTAGCTTATTATTTAAAATTCAACGAAACATTTCCCAGGGATGAAAATCTACCTTCTTCATAAAGAAGAAGATTCCCCATCATTGTGTACCCCAAATTCATAGAAGTCCCCGCCGTGTAAATATGTACCCTAAATAAGTAAAAAGTGCTTATTCATCACCATAAGACTAAAATATAATAAATTGCTCAGTTCGATTCATGCTCAAGGCTTCTCTTGGGATTGCATACGACGAAGGATGATCCGGAGGGGTAGATCTCGGGGCCTCCTCCGTAGTTCGAGAGGAAGAAGTTCCAAATGCTTGCGGAGACTGAGAGGTCCTCTGAGCTTGGGGAGTAAGTGGGAGGTCCTCCGCGGGGATTGGAAGTGAGGACACGGTTGTTGATGGGACCTGGGGGATCACTTTGGCGCCCTTGGACAAAGTCCTCCCACTTACGGTACCAGGAGGAACTTAATATGTACACGCCCTCGACACCATTCTTCTTCTCCTAGAAAATATGTATATATAAAAAATTAATACTGACCAAAAGAAAATTAAAGATTAGTTAATATGATTCTTTGGATAGTTTAAATAAATGATATTAGACACTATTGACTAATAATCTGGTACAAAAGCGAGCCAGAACGCCATACACTCAAAACATTAAATGGCAATATGGGTTTTAATGTTTGTACGGAAATTTCTTAAATCAATGTTTGGGAATGTCGTTTCGAAACCATGCGGTTTGACGAAGCCACTAGATCAAAAATGGTTTGAAAGTTAGGTGTTTGGAGTCACCTAAACCTTTGATTCAGAGCTTCCGAACCGAACAAAATGGTTCGCTGGCAAACTGCATAACAAAATAGCTATGTAAAATATTAAAAAACTAAGGTAAATATTTTCGTATACATTTTGCGGAAAAATATGCACAATTATAATAAATCTATTTAGTTTACATTATTCAGCATCGGCACAGTTTTTAAAAATTACATTTTTCCTTTTTCTCTTACCGTAAACTCTGTGTACAGCCTCTGGAACTCATTGGACTCATAAGCCTTTTGTCTCGCGAGTGACGCAGCTTCCGCCTTACAGACCCCACACTCCATAAGCCTCGTCACCGGTGAAGCCCCGCCAAAGGTCTTATGAAGCCTTTCCCAGAGAATCTGTGGTAGTGGGATAGTGAGCTGTGAAATGAGGCCGTACTTGAGGGGTTGGACCTCTCCGTGATGACAAAGAAAGCTGGAGTGATCAATGGGCCGGGCTCGGAAAAGGTTTCAAACTTATTGAACCACTCCTTGGACACATAGAACTGCATGAGACTTGACTCTTGAGCCTGCTGACACCGGACGAGCACGCTCTGTATCTGATCCCGAATGGTGTCCATGCGATCATTGCTCTTGCGGTAGAAGAGGACGTAGGCCTCCAGACCCAGGACGAAGGAAGGGTCCACCCGCGTTACGACGGAGTCGTCGTACTCATACCACTCCTGATCCAAGTGGTTGAGGCAGTAGGCAATGTAGTGACCCCAGAGGCCGTCCCGGAGTGCACAATCAGCCCGGAGAGCTCATAGAGCGTCTCTTTATCACCAAAGTCCTTGTGCGTCCAAGGGGATAGGTCCAGATCCAGCAAGGGGAACGTGACACGGCTGGATATCTTGGAGCTATAGGCGAACTCGTGTCGGAAGCGCTTGAGGTGAATGCAGAGGCACTCCGGTAAAATGGTGACTTTGGAGTACTTGAGGCCGTTACGGAGTTTCTTGCACTTTCCGCAACTGTACATGTTGTCTCCTTTCAGTTCATCTGCAGAGAAAAAGTAAGAGAGGCAGTCGCCCAGAGATACTTTAGGGCCGCTTAGGAATCCCAGAAAGTACGACCACATCCAGGCCAGCCAGCCGGAGGAAGAGGAAGAATGGTTGGATGATGCAGTGCTGCTGAGGGACTCTTGGTTCGGAATGGGGAGGCTCAGGTCCTGGAAAGTCTCTTCCGTCGTAGAAATTCGGTTGCAGGTCAGACACTGAACCGTGGAAATGAGCTTTCCGTCAAACACATCGGAAATGATGCTCCGATAAACTTTTTTCTGTTTCTTTGGTGGAGGTCGGTGAGAACCGCTTAAGTTTGATCCATAGGGTAGAAGGCTCTTGAGGCGGGAGTCCTCAGGGGAACCCCTGCTGCAGCTGTCCTCAGATAAGCCAGAGTCAGCAGTTTCATAGTCCCCCATTTCACTCTCCTCGCTGCTACTCCCGTTGTCCTCTGAGTCATTTTCCTCCTCGGGCTCCTCCTCCGCCTCGAAGGCCTCGCTGAGCTCCTCGTGGAGGGTGTCCATGAAACAACGAAGGAACTCCTGGGCGTCTTGCTGGAGATAGCCCTGGAAAATGGGGTGTGCAGCCTTGATGGCCCGGACGACTCCAGAGGGAACAGCGTAGTTGTTGCGGCGCTTCTTGGTCCACATGTCCAAGAGGAGGGAACCATAGGCCTTGGCGAGAGGCTTGCCACCCCCCATCCCGGGACCGGATAATGGGTAGAAGCATGTCATGAAATAATCCGATAGGCTTGGCGTATTGCTGAGGCATTGAAGTGCAGCATTCATGTAACATGTGTTGCCGAGATTAGCAAGGCCTACAAGTCCTCCACTGGAGGCCTTCTGCCCAAGACTCACAGCCGAGGAAGAAGCCTCACCCCGACTTAAAAGATCATTCTTCACCTCACGCTGACATTCAAAACACCAAATCTTCCGTGAACGGAGATTTAACTGCAGGGCATGACAGGGATTATCTTCCAAATGGATCAAAGAATGATCCTCCCCATCTTCGTCCGGAAGCTTGCTGCAGAGAAGTGCCAGGCAGCTTGGATAGAGGCAGAGCCATATATTGGAGCCCCTTGAGCCGCAGTCGTCGCACTTGGAAACGCTTTCTTCGTTGTTATTGTTACTGCCCCGAAGGGACTTGAGGAACCCCCGCACGGGACCCACGCAGGTCTCCACATGCTCACAATCCGGAGGAACACCGCTGCTCGTCATTTTATCTCTGACGATGAATATCCAAAAGTGACATCCGAATACAATAATAAACTTAAAATATTATCGATCATGATCATGGAGGTGTTTTTTAAGTTATTTTTCAAACTTCTATTTGTTGCGTGAGATTGCAACGCCTCACTGTGGTCCAATCAAGAAAGGTTACCACATTTATCAAACAAAAGGGGCATATCATTTACTTAACAAATGTTTTAGAACATCATAGATCAAATCATGATTAAACATTCATATAGTTATATGAAATTAATTCCTTAATAATTATTACCTTTCAACTATGATTTAAGTTGTATTAAGATTAAAAACTAATAAGGTAGCAGTTGGTAACACTTGTCCATCTGTCATGTCCACAATACATTACGTCACACATCATAACATTAATTCACGCCATGCTCTCGGTATCATCACGGAGAATACTTCACAGACTCGGGACTCGTTCCTGCGTGCACGATGCTCCTCTGAGGAGATTTCCCTTGAGAGCAAACCCCTTGATATCCCCAAATTAAGCTCCAATCGTCCCCGAGTCGAACTAGATCCCCAGATCTCAAGGCTGTTGGAGAAAGATCGGCGCGTGGGTAGCGGACGTATTCCTTGCATTGTTCCCCGGAGGCCGTTAGTAGCACGCTGCTGAAATGTATATCCAAGGAGCATATTGGAAAGAGCTCACGGATCCTGGACAATGTTGAAAAATATATTGGAACGGGGCAAAAAATCCAACGCTCCCTTAAGAGTCGAAAACTACCCATGGACTCACGAAACCGAATCGTTACGAAAAATAAATTTAGATCACAAATACTAAGGAAAGGTAGGAAAAACTGTACTTATTTTTATTATTATTAGGACACGCTTCATGATCCTAATTGCAATAAAATTAGATATCTAATTGAATAAAAGAAAAGTGATGGAACAGGATTACAAATGTATTGCTACGCTACTAATAAAATAGGTCATTAATACAGTAGGAGCTAGTTCTATTTTTTTAATATCAAAATCGTTGTTTAATTAATTTAAATCGCACTCCCCAACAAAAAACCACCCACTTATATCGATAGATTTGTCCAAAAATAAGTTTTTAATGGCTGATTCTATTTATGGCTATCAAATACACATAAATACATTCAATAAATTTCAAAATAGTCACACTATATTTTGAAGAAACGAGACGCTAGCTCAGTGTGTTAGGGTCATACTTAGTGCTATTGCTTTTATTTTGTTTATTTGAAATAAATAATATGATATCGGTGTTCTTTTTTTTTGTTAATTATATATATATAATTTGAATGAGTATGTCCATGTTCTTCGTTTTTTTTTTTTTGCTTTTTTATATTATGATTGATGTTTTAAACCTTGTGAATATTATGCCCATTTTTTAAGTTGAGTTTTGTATTTTGTTTGGATATGTTGGCATTGCATATGAAGATATAATTTAAACTATAATGTTTAATGTTGTTGTAAAACTTACAGTTTTATATAATGTTAATTAGTTTCAGTTTTATGTAACTAAATAAAGCCTTACTGCGGACAAAATATAATATTAATATTTTGCTTAAATATTTTGAAATAACAAGTTTTCAAAACACATTAAAAAATTAGTATCAATATATTACAATGCAGTGAACTTTATTAGAATGTATATTTTTGTGAGAAATATATTTTACAAGTCATACTAAGCTTTTCATCAAGTAAAGTCGAAATTTAAAGGTTTTAAATATCTTTTACAGTTCAGAAAATGCACATACATAAAATTATTTATTAAAGCGTGTGAGATGTTATCACTTTGTACTCATAAAATACACTAACTTTATTTACGCATCGTATAAATATATTTGATACAAAGGGATTTACTGATAATACGACTGAGGGAGGGAGAGAGGTAGCAACCGCCACAATATACATAATAAATGTATATAAAAATCATGCTAATGCACAACAATAAACTAATATAAATCATCATTTTAGTTTGAAATTATAGAATCGATGTTGAAGAAGAATATATTAAAACTGTTAAAGAATCAATTTCTTCATAAAAGAAGACACAGTTAAATATTTTATAAATCCTCTGTATATTATTTGAAACGAATGTGCGATTCCGGGATAGTATTTTATAACCCTTTAAGTATCACTAGCTGAAGGAATTTTGAGGTCTAAAGCTGCGTACCGAGCAGCAAACCATAAAACAAAATGTGCCTTAATTCAGACGATAATAGATCGGATTATATGTAGTCCATATCTGGATAATTAAACTTTTATCCCCGAAAAGACACAATTTATAGCTCTCGCCCTTGCGGAGAGATCTGCTTTCCAAAACAAAAGAGTACTATTGCTTTGCAGAGTGTTTATATGCCCCAACGTCCTCCATATTATTTTTTTCGGTTTAAAAATTATTTATAAGTTATCTTAAAAAACAGTTTAAAATAATACAGATAACACAATAAAAAATAAAAACTTTCAAGACCGTTTTTAAAAATCTTTGAACAGTATGGAGCTAAAAGTTTATGTCCAAAAATGATAACCTTGTATTAATACAAAAATACATATTATACGTACTTTCCTGAATTTTTAAAGGATGTAATTATATATTTTTATAAAATTATGGCCAAAATATAATATACTTTGGTTTATGAAACTATGGAACAAAAAAGTGCTAAATATGCGGAAAAAATGACGATATATGCAAAGTATCCCTTCCTAAATATCGAGATAAATTCACATGAGGGCATGT
Organism: Caligus rogercresseyi; assembly: GCA_013387185.1. Lineage (NCBI taxonomy): Eukaryota > Metazoa > Arthropoda > Copepoda > Siphonostomatoida > Caligidae > Caligus > Caligus rogercresseyi. The sequence continues at coordinate 3,725,317 of CP045907.1, read as the reverse complement.
AATTATTATGAATGCACCCAGTACGCAATTAATAGTTGAATGCATAATTACATAATTGGTAATTATATAAGGAGACGTACGATGTAGGCATATAAGAGAGAGAGAGGGAGGCGCCTGGCAAGAACTTACCCGGTACGAGAAGTGCACGTGCGCTCTGGTCAACTGCCCCCTTCTTCTCTTCATTTGTCATTGAGGCTAAAAATGAGGCTAAAACTAGAAAATAGCTTAACATGTTAATCATGTAAAATGAAGGACATGGTTCTTCTTATTGAGACTTAAAATATTTTATTATATAAGATATAAAATACAACAAAATATAAAAAAAATATTTAGGGTAAGTTATTATGTGCTTAACATCAATAAACATTGTAGTTTAAAATTATTCCTCGCCTGAGTCGCCTTTAAAATACAACAAATATTCAAAAATAATGTCAAAACATCAAAACAATACATATTAAAACTGAAACACACACAAACGTTAGACATAATTAATTATTCAATTAAATTTAAAAGTATTAAAGTTTTCATAAGATTTAATTATATTTTTTAACATTGTAAAATACTTCGCCGAAACTTTGGGGTAGAAGTTAAATAAATCTGCCGTAATTTGCCATCCAACACCAGAAGTTTCGGAGTTTTTTAAGGTTTTTATTAACATATTTTTGCCTGGTCCTAGTTACCTATTCTTAGTAATAAATCTACCTTTCTGAATTTCCATTAGTTCAGAATGAGATTCAACTCTTATCCGAGGAGGATGACATGGACGGTCTTCGAGAATTAGAGGAAAGGATTCAAAATGAAGTGGACACCAAAATGGAGTCCACAAAGGGGAACTGGAGTCCCATTCACTTTGACTACACGGGGACATGGTCCTATATTCTGGGAGGCCCCTCTGCCCTGGACTACGCGGCAGCTGTTCACACGCTCCGAAAGGTATTCGAGGACAACAAAGCCTTTAAGCCCCTCTCCCATCTGGACTTTGGTTCCGGGGTCGGAACCTTCTCTTGGGCCTGAGACATCCTTTTAGAGCCGGAACGGACCTTAAGGAAGAGTTCTTCATCGATGTGAGCTCGGACATGCATGATGCCTCTCGGCTACTGCGATCTGATGCCATGGAGTCTACTCCGAACAGTGCTATTCATGAAAAGGAGTCTTTTTATAGACTTCATTTTCCGGCTAATGAGACAGGGAGTTAGAAATATGTTTGCTAAACATATTAAAGAAGTGGAAGTAAAGAGCTTTAGAGGAATAAAATCATTATCCTTCTCCTTTCTTAGTCCGCTGACATTCAAAATAGTCCATAGTTTAGCATAATTCATTTATAAATATTATTTTTTACTGTTTTCGGAACTTTTGACTCCACAATCTTCTAACATCTCTTTTTTTTACATCATTCTGTTTAAACAAACTTTTTTGTCTATTTGGTTTGATGGAGTTGCATCAAAATAATAAATAACCATTAAAGGATGTCTATCGAACCTAAAAGCTTATTAATGAGGTTGATCCTTATTGACCTTTTCCTCTCGGAAGGAGTCAAACCTGCACATGTAGTGCCTAATGTGTGATTCATTGTATAGATTTAATTTTTTTTTGTCACGTTTCACAATTATAGTGTCTTTAAGCAGTGGCTATCAAGGGGCTTAAGCTAGAAGCACGGCTGATATCAATTGAGATAATTGGGCTTAAGCTATTTAAAATATAAATGCATTAGCTTTTTTGCAATTTTTTTAACAAATCGGTTGAGAATCCTTGAGCGGAATCTATTGTATGAAAAAAGAGGAGCATAGCCCTATGCTAATAACATCGTGGATCAGTTTGAGGGAGGTAAAAAGTGATAATTTGCTGTTGTTATATTTAGTTTTGAAAACAAAATATTTCATGCCCTAAATTTATAAATGCACAATAAAAAATGTAGACAAACTCTTTCAAATTGATTTGCACACACACATTATAAACACTTATGTCAGCGTGCGTTATCCACACTTCTTGTAGTTTAAGCCCATATCGAGGAAGGGGATTATATTTTTTCGTTTCAAATATTTATAATTTTATCAGATCTTTAAGTGATTAAAAGGCAGTGAAGGGCATTCATCAAATTACCAAGAAATCTAAAATATTAAGGAAATGATATTAAATATATTATGGCAATTGACGTATCCGCGTTTTCTTGTGTTACGGTCGCGACCCTCTACTTTTATGTTCATTCAATATTGTTTCACTTATTCTTCTACTTAATTTAAAATTCTATGAGCACCACAAAAATGAATTTTTAAACATGAATATTTAATCATATTATTTTTGAAACAAAGCTCAAGTACGACTTGGTGACCGTGGGTTCTTCCTTGAGTGAGCTCGAGTCCTCAGAGCTTCGTCTCAGTACGGTGGACAGCCTCTGGCGACGCGTTCAGGAAAACGGATATTTAGTCGTATATGAACTCGGAACAAACGCCGGCTTCCAGGTTTTGAGTGAAATCCGGGATTACCTCCTTCAAATCCAGAGCTTGCTGAGGAGGATCCGTCCATCGAGGGAGAACTCATTGCTCCAGTAAGTTGAATATATGTATATATATATATATGTAGCACTTATAATAATAGATACAGTATGGCTTCGAGAATAATATATTATTATAATTTTTTATGAAATAGCATTTTCACAATACAAAAATGTAATCATTATAAAGGTATATCTCATATTGTAGGGTTACACCAAGGGGCCGTAAATAATATACTATCTAAGGATAGATGAGGCTATTTTTTATCATATTTGGCTTAAATATGAAAAATCGATCTATAATATAGTTACTAGATAGAATACAAGGCCAACAAAAATCACAAAAAAAAAAAGGTCGGACTAATTTACCATAATTCATATAGAGTTTTATTCACTGATTCCAATATGGTATTCATTTTTCAAAGTTAGTGATAAATTCAGAGCTAAATGGATTTCAATTTTTTTAGCATTTTTTAGATTCAGAGCCATTTTGGCATACAAGGACTGAAGTATAGAAAAATAAAAAGCAATGATTTGATAGAGCTTAGATCAAAGTACTCATTTCAATTTTTACTTCGTCTCTGGCACATTTAAACTTTAAAATATATGTCATTTTGTACGAAAAATGAAGGGTTTTTCTTAGAGACTCACTGTTCCTCACTGCTCCTCACTCAAAGGTCTTACATGATTAAAAATTGATATGAATATGAAGAAAAAATATCAAGCTTTAATTTGATATGCTTAATATTCCATAAAATGCCTTATTTTAATCAAAATTAGCAAATGAATATTTTTTAAATCCTCTCCATTTTGCCCTTTTTTAGAGAAATTCATAACTCACCCAGTGAGATAGAAACAGAGAGAGAGAAACTGACGTCACAACGTATGTAAACAATAAAGAGTAATTTTCCTTCTTTCATTGGAATTTGAGTGTTTTTTTCCCGGAAATCTTCCGAGGATCCAGGATTCCTAATGAGTGGCCTGCCGGCTGTGCCGTCGTACACAACATTTGTGAGAAGAATTCATCGTGACACAGCCTCGGATCAAGCATGGAGCAAGGAGTGGAAGCTTAGGAGGACATGACTCCCCAGAGGGTGCTTAGCCTATTCTCTTTGCATCAAAGAGGATGATGAGTCGGAGACAGACAGACCCTCAAGGACATTACCCCCCTCCTCCTCTCTCTTCCTTAAGGCTGGTTGGCTGGCTCATTCCGTCTGCTCAAAGAAGATGACGTGTCGGGCACCCCGGAGGGAGGGAGGAATGGACTCCCGTGAGAGAGAGAGAGAGAGAGAGTCATTGCCTTTGTCCTGTCTACCTACTAGCCTATTCTATCGGGGAGTCTCCTTTTCAAGTGAGACACAGAGAGAGAGAGATAATTAACTTATTATCATCCTGAAGAGTCTCGGGATCGAGAAATAGTGACTTTACACATAGAAGTGGAATCTTTGGGCACCTGGATCGTGAAAAGAGGAAGTTCCTCATGACCTATTCCTACTCATTCGTCTTCAAATATCTACCCTCCCTCCATCCCCCTCTTCCGGATCTGTCTCGGATGACTACAGAGACTCCACTCATGAAGCCTCCTCCTACACGTCTCTTGGACTCGAACGTCTAGAAGAGGAAGTCTCTCAGGCATTGCTCTTCCTCCCTCCGGGTCTCGGATGACTACGGAGACTCCACTCATGAAGCCTCCTCCTACACGTCTCTTGGATTCGTAATTCTAGAAGAGGAAGTCTCTCAGGCATTGCTCTTCCTCAACAAACAAATGAAGGAGTCCTCCTCACCCTCCGAGTCTCATAATTTGGAAATCAATGGTTATTCTCCTGATGAACCCAGCATATTCGTCTCCTTTGGAACCGTGGATCTTGAAGGAGGACTCCATTATGGCTTCACCCCTTTCTCTTGCAAATATGTAGATTGCTTCATGGTTCATGTATTTATAAGGAACATCATTATTCTTCAATGGATACTATACACTTCTACCTTGGGACCTTATATTTTGTAATGAAGCCCTCTGAACAGACTCTTTTTTTTATTTTATAAGATTTTCCTCTTCTTTGACATTTATATAAAGTGAAACATATTTTTCCGTTTTCGTCGTGTTTGAAGGAAGAACCCCAAACGACCACTTTATATTTACATATTTCATAATTCAAGGGTGATCTGACTTATTTCACATTTATAGGTTTTATATTCTTGTATTGAAATAAAACACCTTCACAACTTTTGTTGATTTTTCTAACGATATCAGCTCGTATTTCTTGTAATTATGGTAAAAGTATTTTGTAATATAAATAAGAATTATTCTAAAAGAATACACAACAGAGTATTGATCTTCACAATTCTTAAGTGAAGGTAAGGTGTTCGTTAATATATTTTATGATATAATCTGTATTTCTGCCCCCTAAAGAAAGAAATGCTTATTACTACTATAGTTAAAATTTACAAATAAAATATAGCCCATTAATAAAAATCTGAAATGAAAATAGTTATCATTGACCTTATCATGAGTATACTTGATGCTAATTTATCACTTAAGGTCCTACCTAATCTTGTCTAGCCTAGGAATTGCAGAAAAGTTTAATTACCTACTTAATTATATTATTAAACGTTTTGATTTTTATATAAAACATAATTTGTCTTACATCACTTATAGGAACTAGAATGGAGTCCGTGTAATAATTTTTTAAACACAAATCTGACTCTGGCCACTTCCGTTTCCAAGTTAATTACGCGAAGTAAAAGGGAAAAATTTCCTTTTAGTGTTTATTACTCTCATTTCCCTGAATAAACCTCTTCAACGCAGCACACAGTGACTCGATATTTAACAAAAAAAAATACATGAAAAAGCAAGGCACTGAGTTTTGCACTAATAATAACAAATATTAAAAGTATAGATATAAGTATAAAAATAGATGTCCAAATGAGTGATCAAGTGTAATTTTCGGGTGTATCAATCAGAGTATCTGTACGAAATATGCGGTAAATATAAAATAGGATAAAATAAATATCCCAAGTGGAAAGAGACTCCGTTGAAATTATTTGTAGAATCTTTGAAATAATATAAGGAATTAATTCACTCTCATGGATTCAAATGTGAAAAGCTTGGTGTAATTGAAGATTCTATGGTCGAAACGCGACGTAAAGAATGGAAATAAGTCACCAAATTCTAAGATGATCGAATTTGTCAAAATTATGGCTCCAATCTAGGAAGGCAAATTAAAAGGGAAGCAAGAATCCTTGAAGTATCCATCCTTTTTAATCAAGAGGTCCAAATTTCCCTTTCCATGCATGAAGTCCATTGTTTTCGACTCCGAGACTAATATGGTGGGTTGATCCGGAGAATATTATATCATGGACATTGATTTCCAAATGCAAGCCTTTAGAGATGAGACTCGAAGGGTGAGGAGGACTCCTTCACTTTGCTTGTTGAGGAAGAGCAATGCCTGAAGAGACTTCCTCTTCTAGACGTAA
>CP045907.1:3683249-3719252 GCA_013387185.1 Caligus rogercresseyi | reverse complement strand
GGTAGGAGATCGAAGTAACCGTACCCTAAAAATCAATGCTAATGCACAAAATAAACTCTATATAAATCATCATTTTAGTTTGAAATTATAGAATCGATGTTGAAGAAGCATATATTAAAAAACTGTTAAAGAATCAAATTCTTAATAAAAGAAGACACAGTTAAATAATTTATAAATCCTCTGTATATTATTGAAACGAATGTGCGATTCGGGATAGTATTTTATAACCCTTTAAGTATCACTAGCTGAAGAATTTTGAGGTCTAAAGCTGCGTACCGAGCAGCAAACCATAAAACAAAATGTGCCTTAATTCAGACGATAATAGATCGGATTATATGTAGTCCATATCTGGATAATTAAACTTTTATCCCCGAAAAGACACAATTATAGCTCTCGCCCTTGCGGAGAGATCTGCTTTCCAAAACAAAGAGTACTATTGCTTTGCAGAGTGTTATATGCCCCAACGTCCTCCATATTATTTTTTCCGGTTTAAAAATTATTTATAAGTTATCTTAAAAAACAGTTTAAAATAATACAGATAACACAATAAAAAATAAAAACTTTCAAGACCGTTTTTAAAAATCTTTGAACAGTATGGAGCTAAAAGTTTATGTCCAAAAATGATAACCTTGTATTAATACAAAAATACCATTATACGTACTTCCTGAATTTTTAAAGGATGTAATTATATTTTAGATATTTATAAAATTATGGCCAAAATATATATACTTTGGTTTATGAAACTGGAACAAAAAAGTGCTAATATGCGGAAAAAATGACGATATATGCAAAGTATCCCTTCCTAAATATCGAGATAAATTCACATGAGGGCATGTAATTATTATGAATGCACCCAGTACGCAATTAATAGTTGAATGCATAATTACATAATGGTAATTATATAAGGAGGACGTACGATGTAGGCATATAAGAGAGAGAGAGAGGGAGGCGCCTGGCAAGAACTTACCCGGTACGAGAAGTGCACGTGCGCTCTGGTCAACTGCCACCTCTTCTCTCATTGTCATTGAGGCTAAAAATGAGGCTAAAACTAGAAAATAGCTTAACATGTTAATCATGTAAAATGAAGGACATGGTTCTTCTTATTGAGACTTAAATATTTTATTATATAAGATATAAATACAACAAAATATAAAAAAAAATATTTAGGATAAGTTATTATGTGCTTAACATCAATAAACATTGTAGTTTAAATTATTCCTCGCCTGAGTCGCCTTTTAAAATACAACAAATATTCAAAAATAATGTCAAAACATCAAAACAATACACATTTAAAACTGAAACACACACAAACGTTAGACACAATTAATTATTCAATTAAATTTAAAAGTATTAAAGTTTTCATAAGATTTAATTATATTTTTAACATTGTAAAATACTTCGCCGAAACTTTGGGGTAGAAGTTAAATAAATCTGCCGTAATTTGCCATCCAACACCAGAAGTGTTCGGGTTTTTTAAGGTTTTTATTAACATATTTTGCCTGGTCCTAGTTACCTATTCTTAGTAATAAATCTACCTTTCTGAATTCCATTAGTTCAGAATGAGATTCAACTCTTATCCGAGGAGGATGACATGGACGGTCTTCGAGAATTAGAGAGAAAGGATTCAAAATGAAGTGGACACCAAAATGGAGTCCACAAAGGGGAACTGGAGTCCCATTCACTTTGACTACACGGGGACATGGTCCTATATTCTGGGAGGCCCCTCTGCCCTGGCTACGCGGCAGCTGTTCACACGCTCCGAAAGGTATTCGAGGACAACAAAGCCTTTAAGCCCCTCTCCATCTGGACTTTGGTTCCGGGGTCGGAACCTTCTCTTGGGCCTGAGACCATCCTTTTAGAGCCGCAACGGACCTTAAGGAAGAGTTCTTCATCGATGTGAGCTCGGACATCAATGATGCCGTCTCGGCTACTGCGATCTGATGCCATGGAGTTACTCCGAACCAGTGCTATTCATGAAAAGGGAGTCTTTTTATAGACTTCATTTTCCGGCTAATGAGACAGTGAGGTTAGAAATATGTTTTCTAAACATATTATAGAGTGGAATTAAAGAGCCTAAATGGAATAAATCATTTACCCTCTCCTTTCTTAGTCCGCTGACATTCAAAATAGTCCATGTTCAATACATAGAGATATAAGATATAGAGAGCTGATTCCATTCAATAGCAGAAAAACAGCGTTCTGTTTGGTTCTGTTTCTTTTGTGTTCAAAATGAACAAAGTATTTGTCTACGTCATCGTAAGCGATCATTGATATAGAATCTATCTTTATGATCATCTTCCCATGACGTAGTATAAATTACTTTGTTTTTTTGAACACACAGAACAACAGAACGCTGTTTCTCTGCTATTGAAGGGAATCAGCTCTCTATAGCTTTATATCTCTATGTTCAGATATCTTTCCATTTATAAGTATCTTTTTACTGTTTTCTGAACTTTTGGACTCCACAATCTTTTTAACCTCTCTTTTTTTACATCATTTCATTTAAACCAAACTTTTTTGTCTATTGGTTTGATGGAGTTACATTCAAAAAAATAAATAAGCATTAAAGTGTGTCTATCGAACCTAAAAGCTTATTAATGAGGTTGATCCTTATTGACCTTTTCCTCTCGGAAGGAGTCAAACCTGCACATGTAGTGCCTAATGTGTGATTCATTGTATAGATTTAATTTTTTTTTTTGTCACGTTTCACAATTATAGTGTCTTTAAGCAGTGGCTATCAAGGGGCTTAAGCTAGAAGCACGGCTGATATCAATTGAGATAATTGGACTAACAGCTAAATTTTAACAATATAAATGCATTAGCTTTTTTGCAATTTTTTTAACAAATCGGTTGAGAATCCTTGAGCGGAATCTATTGTATGAAAAAAGAGGAGCATAGCCCTATGCTAATAACATCGTGGATCAGTTTGAGGGAGGTAAAAAGTGATAATTTGCTGTGTTATATTTAGTTTTGAAGAACAAAATATTTCATGCCCTTAAATTATAAATGCACATAAAAAAATTAGACAAACTCTTTCAAATTGATTTGCACACACACATTTATAAACACTTAATGTCAGCGTGCGTTATCCACACTTCTTGTAGTTTAAGCCCATATCGAGGAAGGGGATTATATTTTTCGTTTCAAATATTTATAATTTTATCAGATCTTTAAGTGATTAAAAGGCAATGAAGGGCATTCATCAAATTACCAAAGAAATCTAAAATATTAAGGAAATGATATTAAATATATTATGGCAATTGACGTATCCGCGTTTTCTTGTGTTACGGTCGCGACCCTCTACTTTTATGTTCATTCAATATTGTTTCACTTATTCTCTACTTAATTTAAAATTCTATGAGCACCACAAAATGAATTTTAAACATGAATATTTAATCATATTATTTTTGAAACAATAGCTCAAGTACGACTTGGTGACCGTGGGTTCTTCCTTGAGTGAGCTCGAGTCCTCAGAGCTTCGTCTCAGTACGGTGGACAGCCTCTGGCGACGCGTTCAGGAAAACGGATATTTAGTCGTATATGAACTCGGAACAAACGCCGGCTTCCAGGTTTTGAGTGAAATCCGGGATTACCTCCTTCAAATCCAGAGCTTTGCTGAGGAGGATCCGTCCATCGAGGGAGAACTCATTGCTCCAGTAAGTTGAATATATATATATATGTAGCACTTATATTAATAGATAACAGTATGGCTTCGAGAATAATATATTATTATAATTTTTTATGAAATAGCATTTTCACAATACAAAATAAAAAAATGTAATCATTATAAAGGTATATCTCATATTGTAGGGTTACACCAAGGGGCCGTAAATATATACTATCTAAGGATAGATGAGGCTATTTTTTATCATATTGGCTTAAAATATGAAAAATCGATCTATAATATAGTTACTAGATAATGAATACATATGTAACTGTTAAGAAGTATGCATCTATTTATCGTGACGTCATAGATGTACCATTTTATTAAAATCGGTCCTTCAAGGTTGACTATGAGTAAGGCCTGTAGAAAATAAAATATTCATTAAAGGTACCGAGTTACTCTGGATTATGGGTCGAATGCCAAAGCAATATATAGAACACAATAAGTCATAAATAGTCATCAGCTGTCCTTAGATTTAAAAAACTCAAATGACAGCTCAAGTTTATATTTAAATTCAGTCATATATATTTTGAGGCTTTCATTTATTTTATTTTTTCTCTTAAAAATATGCTCGATCTCGGGACAATATATTTATAGTACATACAAATCTTTTAATTCATAAGAGAAAAAACACTCCATTTGTTCATATTTGAATCTTTTTCTGGCTTTACACTTCCTTGGTTTCTAAAAGAGATTTTATCCGTCATACTACGTGAACATATTTAGTTTTCCTTTCTTTCATAGTGTCCTCATTCCATGGCATGTCCTCGATATCTCAAGGACGTCATTCCCTGCAACTTTGACATCAAGTACAAGAACTTTCAATTGCCTGCCTTCCCAATGAATACAAGGAGCTCATCTACCGGGATCGGATATCCTACGCGGTCTTTCGGAAAGGCAAGCGAAGGACTACAACAACCGAGAAGAAGAACTTTCATCGAATCGTCAAGGAGAAGAAGAAGACAAAGAGCACGTTCATCTGTGAGCTATGCACCAACCAAGGCACCATTGAAGAGATATTCACTCATAAGCGGGACAAGTGAGTACATGGTCGCTGCCATTCTACCCTTATACCTTTCGTAATATGATCTCTTTTTTAACTTGCAGGTTGTTATACAAGTATACAAAACAAGTGGAGGTGGGAGATCTATTCAAAGCCAATTTGATACATGATAAAACAACTTCTAAAAAGGAATAATAAAAAATATGTGGGATATTCAAGTGAATCGCGAGAAATTCAGGTTGCTGATATACGAACCTCGAATATACCAGACGGAAAGGCTCTCTTAAAAATCACAAAACTCTAGCCAACTAGATCTTATTATTATGATTAGTCAGGTTTGTAAGCATTTTTCGTCGATATGTTCCATTGATACTCCTTCCGTTCCGTGTTACAAAAAAAATATGGATTTTAAATATTTTTATTAGTAATTTTTGTAAAGGTTCTATGGATTTTTGCCGATACAATTATAGTCGAGAGAAATATTTATACTTTTCAAAGCAAAAAACATAAGTATTTCATCTCCATGTCAAAAGAATATCGGGGTTTCTTTTAGATAGAATAGAAGTTAACGGCTATTCATTGAGACACTTATTCCAGTGATATGAATTTAATAGAACAGTTATAGAGTTGTTCCGATATATTTTTTCTACCGATACTGATTTTTTTCTTGATCAAACTATCGAATATTATTGCATTGTTAATGTCCATCGGCAGTGATAGATAGTTTTTAATATCAAAATATTGATATCTCCTAAATGAATTGAAAAAATCGGAATTAGGCTACAATAATCCGTATATCGGAAGTACTGACAATAGATTTCTTCTACCCATACAGACATTTTTTTTGTTCTGTGATTAAATTATTAAATATCGTAACCTATTGCACTATTTAGCTAATAATGACCTAACTAGCAACTAATGCACAATTGACTAAATAAAAGAATGGATTGCCATTGTCCGAGTCAGCAGCTGTTGGGAGCCATTTTATGTAGCTTGTATGACGAAATAAATAGAAAAGAAAAAGAGGGAAATGGCAAAAGGCTTAATACCAGATGCGTTATTTTAAGGGTCTATTTTTGGTTGAAACAAAGCATAGAGATGTTGGAGATGTTTTTCAAGGGGTTTCCTCTGTTTGTTATCCAGTGATTTTATAGGTATATTTATATCAAATCAACCCCATAGTGTAATTTTGGGGTTTCAAAATCAGACCTTTTTTGTATCTCCAAGGTTCCAAACTTTCCAAGTGTGGCATATTTGGGCTTCTAATCAACCCTCAGTTGCCTTATTATGTGTTCTCTCTACTGCAATGTTCTTACTCTACACGTGAGTGTATATAATTAGACGACAGTTTTTGGGAGGGGTAAAAATGGATTGCTATAGACGAACCAAGTATAATGTATCAAATAATTGATAACATCAGATATTTGTCCCTTTTGAAGAAATCTTTTGTGAGCGCAATTTTTGAAATGGTTTATTGATAATGCATCCATATTTAAATAGTTACGTATTTCGTAAATATTTCTATTATAATTTTAAAAGAAAAAAGAGGATCAGCCAAGAGGATTTTAAGAAGATACCTGCGTTTATTTTTATTATTATAGAACCAATAAATTGTCATTTTACTTTTGAAAAGTAAATTTGAACACTAATGTTCATTAATGTTTGTTTTGCATAACAATGCAGAAGAGATGTTTACAAAAGGTACTTTATCTCAATTTATTTGGTTTATTTTTATTACCCTATATTGATGAGCCAATTTAATAAAAGCTTGTATGAATAAAATATTTTGTGTAATTAAAGGAACCGATGAACTTCAACATAGTCCTTGCAAACGCTCATAACGGCACTCACTGCTGTCTCTCCAATCACTGGCCCACTGCACAAATTAACAAAGAGATGTAGGAACTGTAGTGCGTAGTCATGGACTCCAAGGTCGAAGCAATGCTCTTGAATTGTAGAGAGGACGTTGAAGTAACATGTTTGATTGGTCTCATGAAAGAAAACCCGTGGGCCGTAGATTTTATCCTTGAGGCGGGAAGCATTTAGGCTCTGGTTGAGGACTCTTTGAAGGATTGCAGCAAATGTGCCTTCAACAAAGGCTCGCTTGGCCCTACTCAGACTGTAGAGAAGAATATTTTTACTTCTGGATATCAGCTTCATGTTAACTTTCCGTGCAGATATGGGTTGCTTGGATGCAGGAGGATTCACGAAGAGTTCTTTTTTCCTTGATGGCTTGTCTCCCATGATTTGCGCAAGGGTCTCTTCTGCTATGGCCGTGTCTCCATATTGAGATACATGAGATTGAGTCGTCTCATTGCGGACCTTAAAATACTGGTCCTCGATGGACTCACGGTTTAGGTCTTCTTTGTCGGAATCTGTTAAATATTAAGTTGATCAATAGTGATATGTTTCACATCCTATGGCTCTACAACATTATGTACCTCCATCCAGTTGACTGAAAAGAGATCGCCCAGATAGGTATCTAATCTGGAGCTGAAGTAGCAGGCGTAGGATGGTTCCCTGGAATTAGCGGCCGTGACTGCAAAGACCTTCAGGCCTTTGCGGAGAAGTCCCTCAAACATGGATCCGGATTCGCATGCTTCCAAATAGAAAACCATCTCCTGGAATCTTTGTCGTCTATGCATATTCTCTATGGTCTGAAAGGGTCATTAAATAATATATATTAACTAAATATATGATTTCATGTTATATATTTATTAATTACGTGACTAGCCATTTCATAAAATATCAAGAAAAATTAATAACAATCATTTATTTTCCCTATAAGCATTTTTTTTAAAATTATGACAGCGTCCGATGAAGGGCATATAAGCAATGTAATTGGAACGAGTATTGCAAACAATATTAAAGCTTACAAACCAAGGAACTTTCTTTGATTTTTATGAACATACAAATTGTTTTTGAATCTTTTTTCTATAAAAAAACAGTTTTACTTTATAAAAAATGTCCACTAAGTATATAAAAATCAGAATCATTTATTAAAAATCCAGTTCGATATAAATATATTGTGGTTCCGGTTTGATTTATGACCTCTGGCAGATATCCAACACAAGAAAATGTACTGCAGGACATTCTTACCTTAATAAGATCCTTGGACTTAAGGACTCCCCCATAACCAAAGGAAATAATCCCTGGTGCCCCATGATCCGCGAAATAGACAAAAATCCTATCTCTGGGACCACTCCGAATCACTCTCCGGGAGCCTACTCGAGGATTAATACCCTCCAGGACTCGGAGAAAGACCTGGGGTGAATTATTAGGCCCATTATAGTCCTTAGGAATATCTATATAGACATTGGAGCCATTTGGGGCATTCAGGATCACTCCAGGCTGGGGATTCCTCTTGTTAAAGGCAATGTCGTCCGCCATCATGACAATGATGTTTTCTGTAAAATTGAAAGTAGTCTCTGATCATTGTCTTTGTTAGTTATTTTGGTGAATATACTATAACGGACATTGTCAGGGTTATGGCCAAGAATACCAAACCGGCATTTTTTTCTTGAACGTGATAGGTTGCAATAAAAAAAGCGCGAATAATATAAAAACAGTGGATATATTTAAATAAAATATCATTCCCCTCGTGGATATTGAGGTGCAAACATTATCTCAGAAATTTAAAAAATCATCCTTGAGAACACTTTGCGTCTGTCTTCACATAGGCCTTAATCAAAAATGGCATTTACGAATACACCATTTACTATTAATAAAACAACTCCTCGAATATGGGACCAAACGAAGGTTTATTCAATTTATGCCGATAAATAGATCCTCATATTGACGATAAGACACATAAAATTGAGATGTCAATGGAAAAAAATATGTCAATTCCTGAGCTTACGAAAACTTCCACAAAGCATTTTACTTATGATGAGAAGAGATGAAAATTCTGAATTGCCAGTTGCCTCAGGAGAATCTTTAGATGTATATCCTCTTATGAATATTTCGTTTGGTAAATTATTATTTCACCATAATATGATTAAATATAGTACATTGTGTTCCAGTCGGACTTTACACAATATGATAGAGCTGTTAAACAAGAAATTGACAGTCAAACCAATTAGGGAACAAATATCCAGCACTATATCGATTCCGTCATGTATAAGATCATCTTTGAAAAAAGAAGAAAGGACAATAGTCACCACTCTCATTGACAATGTTTAAGCCTGCTGTGAACAAAATGAGTCTTCTTCTCCTGATGCCATTACGCCAGCTTAGGCAAGGGGACAGTCATGGAAAATTTGAAGCCCTGGACAAAGAAGCAATTTGCGGCTGTCATAAGTCAAACGCATACTTATATAAAAATGAGTCACGGATTTTGTCCATTAGTTAAGACCGTCCCTGGCTTTAGGTTACGTGATTGAGCGGACTTTTAATATGTGTATGAATTTTAATTACTTGCACTATGTTACTGTTCAATAAACAATCTTATACACGTCAAACGCTACTTTACTTTACATTTACTTTTTGCGATCGGTTTTTGCCTAGATCATCCACGAAGGACTCACAGCTCACCATCATTTCAAATCCTTCCCCCCTTAAAAGTGTTTCTTCTCACCGTTATGAACCCCATGGTCCCTCAGTATCTGATATGCATGACAAACATCGGCTTGATGGCGGTAGTTATACCATCCGCTGGAGCCGGCAACAAGCAAAGCCCAAATCCGTCCTTCTTCAGGCTCCATATGACTCCCTAAGAGAGCCGTCGAAATGATGGAAACAGTTCTAAAGAACAATGATTTACACATGTCCACGTTCTTCGAAACAGTGAGTATATCACTTGAAATCACACCCCCTCGATATCAAGTTCTTGTAACGTGAGAAAGAAGCGGGGGTTCTTAAAATGCATTTATTATTATATAGATAGAAAGGTTTGATAGGATAAAACTATCGAGTGAATGTACAAAAATCATAAAAGTATCATGATTGACTTAGATAATAATAATATTGTGTGGAGCGTCAGTTTACAAGGTATGCGAGTCCATTGTCTGGCTCAGTCTTTTAGCTCGTTGTGGTGTGTTTCTTGTGCTGGAATGCCCGGATATGATCAAAAACATGTATAAAGAAGAGGGGGAAAAAGAAGGCGGCTCAAAAATATTTTAAAGCTTGGCATATAAATAATTTAATAAGAATAGGTAATTACACAGTTTTTTTCTTCTTTTTGTAGGGGTTCTACAAAATCACATAAAAGCTGCCTTTTGGGGGCAAGTTATGTACAGTCCATGGATGAATAGCAGAAGGGATCTTGCTCCTATGTCACACTACGTATTCGGCTTGATTTTTTTTAAGACCAAGGGTTAGAACATCCTTTTTCTTCAATTCAAAAATGAGAAAGTTAATTTTTCTTCCATAGTGCGGTTGAATAATTATTAATTCCAAAATAAACTTCAGAAAAAAAATTATAATCATTCTAAGCTCATTTTTTGAAATGAAAAAAAAAAGGGTATCAACTTTAGGGCCCAAGGTCTTTAAAGAGAGTTTGAGGTTAAACAGATAAATAATGAGGCCTAATTTATTAATAGGATGCATGTTATACATTAGTAAAGTGTTATAAGACACTTTGACAGCAAATTTATATCTATTGAGTTATAGTAAGTAGTAAGGATGAAATCAGTGGATTTTTGTAAATACTTTTCGCCTTATTTTAACTTTTTTATAATTATATTGATAGGGCTGGAGGGTTCAGAACCAAAAAGCATTTTATTATATTATTCAGAGTATTTAATAGATTCATAAAGCTATATTACTCGTCCTTAAAATCAAATTTGAGGCAGTGTTTTTTGGTCTTAAATGCGAAAAATTGGGGATTTCTCCTCTTTTAAGAATTTCTTACATTGTTTCCTATATTTGAGTTGATTTCATCCATAATTAATTGATTGATAAATGGTTATAAGGATCAGAACGTGTTCTCTCTCCGCCTCAAATTGGTCAGCTCAATAAAAGAAATCTCATTTTATCTGTTGTCTCTTTGTCTGTTTTCGCCTTATACTTGTTGCTATGGTAGTGTGTGTGTGTGAGTGACTGACGCCTTGCTTGGACACATATGGGAGCTCATTAGTGATGATCGGTGAGGTTTTGTAGGCTGGTTTGTGACTGTTGCTTGATTTGCATTTGCATGGCAGCCACCATTTCCTGCATTCGCTTGAGCTCTGCCTCCTTTTCCATGAGCTTCTTGTCCTTGTCGTCCAGGAGACCGCCGGTCGCTCCTCCTCCTCCTCTGGCGTTGCTGGGTGCGGGGCTGGCTCCCTTTGAGGCAGAGAGCTTATTTGAGCGGTAGGACTCGTAGTGAACGTCGTTGGTGACCTCTTGGAGGTCCTGCATGTGCGTGATGAGCATGGAGCGGAGTTTGATGAAGTCGCAGTGCTCGGGGTTCTCTACTTCCACGACGCCCCAGGGATACTGACGACCCCGGACCTTTTTGTCGCAGATGGTCACGAGGGCGTTGGCTCCCACGACGGCGAAGGGGATGGAGTCCCGGAGGCCTTGGACCTGAGCCTTATAATCCTCATCCTCGTCGCTGAGAATAACAAAAAAGGATCGTACCATTAGATTTATATTATTAAGTACTTAAGTAACAAATATTCGGACTCGGACGGTGGTGTGTCAATAAGAGTAGCAATGCTAATTTAAGCCTAAATGAAGGCAATTTCATCCGACCACTTATGAACGAAAAAAGTCATTACAAAAGAAATAAACGAGTAGTTAGTTAAGTTATTCATAAAATATATAACATTATATCAGTACATATAGTATTATTGTCTACTATATATTACGAAAAATATAACTAAATATGATAAATCGACTAAGCTCTTCCTGATGTCGTAATAATGCATATTTATTAGTTAAGGATGTTTGGATTGTAGTTTTCGCAAACGGAACACTATTTTTTCATTTTCTTGTTAGGAATTATTTTATTTATAAGCCTATTTGGTTCGATAGAATTGCAACTTCTGACTGGATATAAATAAGCAATCTAGAGATTAAATTATTCTTAAGAACCTAGGATATTCTTGTCAATGAGGTAGACCAAAATAACACCTTCCCCTCTCGGGAAGAGTCAAACCTGGCCCCCCAACATTAAGAGTATAACACGCCTTGAGCTATGACGCTCCAACTCATTTATAACTTTTATGTCCTTGTCAGAAACATGATCCATTTATCGACAGAGTTGATCAACCAATTTAAACATTCATTCTTTCCTCTGAAATCGGGGCGTTGTTTAACGTTAATATTAATAGATGAAAGTGAAGGAGTTTCTTCAAAGATGGATTCGACAATGAAGGCATGAATGTAGGCTCATGCAGAAGAGAATGTTTACTTTCCTAAAGATGAACTTATTCTCTCGGAATGACTAATGTTCACTCCTCAACAACCGCAAACACTCCTCCTTTTATTTAGACCAATCACGTTTAAAGAAAGGTCCAATCCTGGCATTCTTAATCACAATGAAACAAAGCATTTATGAGTATGTATATAAAAGAAATGTACTTATTTTCCATTTGAAATTATGTAAATATTTCATAGAACAAGTGAAAGCTTCTTGTACGCCTTAATAATAACTCGGACAATTATATGAACATACAAAAGATCAGCAATGCAAATTTATGAATATATCATATATTAATAAAAAGCGACTCAGAGTCCCCCTATGAATTTAATGACATGTCATAAATTGATCAAAGTAAATATAGGCATGGAAAATATTGTATTACAAAAAAGAAGAAGCAGAAAAATGGTTCATGACCCTCTTATTTAAAGTAGATTATTACATCAGTGAGCAGGAGCAGCAGTAGTTTCTTTGCACACACAAAACTTATTACGGAATAGAATGACTCTGTTGTCAAGTCTCAAAATGCTTGAATAATTAAGTGATAATTCAATGTCCATGTATGTTAGTTGTTTTGTAAGAGGGGAACTTATCACACGCCTTTAATTACATTAACATAACTAATTGCTTTAATTTGCATCGTTGCCTAATGCATCTTTGTTTGTAGTGTCACAGCCAGCACACTTTACTAGGGATACTCCCTAATAGACTATTCTGTATAAATCGACATATTTCATGAGTGTGCCTAAATAGAGGCCTATTTAGAAACCCCATTGTAACAGGCTTATAATCAAAGACCTTTATATATATTAGTAAAGCTTAAACTAAAAATATATACAAGAAGCAATTTACAATTGATTTAGATACCTGAATGTTGTTAATTTATCAAAGAGAACATATATATATGGATAAATGTAACTTTTAAGACAGCATAATTATGATATATCGGATAATAGTACTGCTTGTCAAAAATATATAGATTCATTAATAGAATAGAATATTTAAGTGTGTAACATCATATTTTATAGATAGCGTAGTTGCTCATTAGTGTTTATTGCATTGCTTGGATCGTTATTTAAGTGTCTCTAATTCAGAAACATATAATAGATAAATGTATGAATAGGCTATTAATAAATGTGGCCTAAATACATATCTATTATTTTTCTTCTCTATAACGAATTGACAAATAAATAATATATATATTTAAAAGGTTTTTCCTTCTATGTTTGAGAGATGGTATCACATATATGCAGCTCCTACTACACCGCCCCAATGTATTTAAACGTATGAAAGAGAGGAAGTATCTCACCTATCGCATTCAGGGAGTGAATATATTTTAATGTCATTCTCCTGTATTTCCTGTAGGACCTTTGCTTGAGCGCCGAGATTTCCTTCTTGGTGAGACAGTCCGCCTTGGCAATGACGGGCACGATGCTGACCTTATCCGATAGCTGCTTCATGACGTCAATGTCCAGGGGCTTCAAGCCGTGTCCATAGGGATTAATAAAATAAAAGCAGCAGTGCACTCGATTGTCAATGATGTTCTTCCGATTGAGCCCATTCTCGTCTTGGAGATAGCGCTCGAACTGGTCGTCGATGTAGCGAATGATCTGATGGAAGCAGTCGGAGTTGTCAATGGCGTCTCCGAAGCCAGGGGTGTCCACAACCGTCAAACGAAGCTTCACGCCTCGCTCCTCAATCTCCACGGTTGAGGCGTCCAGCTTCACTGTCTTACGGATCTTGTCCCCCGCAGAGGGAATCAAGCGGTCCGGATAGAGGTCCGTGAGGAAAAGAGAGTTGATGAGAGTGCTCTTACCCAGGCCGGACTCCCCAACAACCATCAAAGTGAACTCAAAACCCTTTTTGACTGACTTACGATGGACCTGTAAATAAGTTGAAATAAGTAATAATAAATATATTAATTCGTCAAAATGTTATTTTAAAAAAAATTTCACTCCCACTTACATACTGTAACCTCAACATATTCATAACTAAATACTTAATAAAAGCAGAGACAATTAATAGCAATAATAATAATATGAGGTAAGGTATTTTATTAGATTTATCAGATGGTTAAGCAATGTGCTGTCAGTCGTGGAGAGGGATTTTAAGCATATATTTTTATAAAGCCGTTTTTTAAGAGCCCTTCTTTTAAAAGGGAGTTACTTCTTTCAAGTCGAAGGGGTTAAAGGATATCTTGAGGGTCCTTCCAGCTGTCGTCATGGCTGCTGTATATATATATATATCGCGCTTTTATTCCACTTCTTTCCTGTCCAATGAAGTGAATTGATAACAGGACTCAGAGAGACGTGAAGTCATTATGAGAGAAAAAGATACCTAAGTATCATGTTTCAAACGATATGATTTCCTGACTTTTGGCGTAACAATAGTTCAACAGGACTACGAATGAAGGGAACGACTCACTGTTTCTTTTATTGAGAGTTTAAAAAGAGAGATATTATTATTATAATAATTGATCCATAATTAAATGCATTCTCCCTCCTCACTCACTCATGAAGTGACACTCTCTAAAGGTCCCAGGCGGGTAAATTGCGTCATGCAGTCGAGTGAAACTCCATAATAGGAGTCCTCTAGGCACGTACATCTAACCTGGGACCAAGGCTGGAACGATATATAAGTAAGAAAAAGTAGGTTGAAACTATCTTAAAAAGTACCAATAAAATTTGTCAAACTACATTTATATTTTGTATCTAAGACATGATACGACACCACTTAGAGTCTTCTATAAGCACTCTACGGTGGAGGTCTATAAAATAATTCATATAATACTATACATTAATGTTATAATTGATTAATAGTGCTGCTATAACTTTGCGAAATACAAGAAATACACAACATAATTTATTTTATCATTTCATCGCATATTACTTGTGGAATACAGAATCTCCCCTTATATATATGGAGTACTAATATTACTCTACTACTGTAGGTACAAATGAAAGTAGATAATAATGGTAATATGTTGTAAAAATACTATTAAAATCTGTGCATTCATTGCATATAGAATTTCTAGACCAATGTACAGAATGTCCCAATTTTAGGGGTTCTATCACTACTTTACTTGTGTAGGGAAAACACGAAGAAAGAAATGCAATCAAAAATTGTAGAGAAGATACTATTTCATACCTACATTCGTAGGAGTCATGAGCTTCTTTCATGTGAGTGCCGTTCGGAAATATTAGCCTCCATTTTTCAAATACTCAAAATGTGTATCACGTGACCCCTGACGTCACAAGGGTATTTGAGAGACAAAGAGCTCCTTCATGTTGAGACCGACAGCTCCTATACTTCTTGTGAATGACTACATACTTGATTGGGTAGATTGGCGAATCCCACGTATCCCGCCGTGTCAAGGGCTTTCGTCTTTTCCGTCATCATCTTGATTAAGCCGGGAGAAGGGATTAAGCTGAAGGTGTCACGGATGAGTTCCTACCTCTGTGATTGCGCGGTCTCAGAACGATGTAAATATTTTGATGATTTTAAGCTTCTTTCTTTTTCTCCCTTTTTTACATGAAAAACACAGAGTTGGGCGGGGCTTTTTTCCCTATATGTAAATCCTGTGTGCACTGACTGGGGAGCAAGAAGAGTGCGTGTGATGTGCAGCTTCTTACTAGACACACACACACAAGTGTGTGCGCAGGACGTTTCGTTTGTGACTCAAAAAGGCTACACTCCTTAAGGGGGGCCGGTTTCTTAAGTATTATGCATCTTGAAACGACTTTATTATAAGAGTCATACAAAGACAAAAACGTTTGTTTGACTTCAAAGGAATGAAATTAAATCTGAACCAGAAACAATAATGCCTAATTACATAATTACGACTATATATATATTACGTATGAAGATAATTAAAAAGAGCCTGAATAAATAACCTTTGTTCTTATAAAAAAAATACTCCATATTGTGAAAAATAGGAAAAAGCAATGATTCAGTAGAGAAAAAATATTTAAAAAGTGGGATTCTACTGCATCGTAATATTATAAATCACAAAGGAGTCAATTTCTTATGAATTACATTTCAAGTATATTACAAATGATATTTTTTGTAACACTTTTTTTTTTTAATGCAGGTTTTCAATTCAAACCTATTTAAAAAATCAAACTAATTTACACTCTCATTTATAAAAAAGAATACACTCACATATATAAAGACAGAGGCATTTGTAAAAACTACACTACACCTCTGGCATATGAAAGACACAATCTGTTATTTTTGACAAATTATAATGTAAATGGACTTTCTTTTGGTTCTAAATTTATACATAACAAATTGCGCCCTTGATGTTAGGCAAATTATTTCATTCCGAAAGGGACTTTAATACAATTAAGCCAATTCTCTAATTAGCAGTTGTGCTGGCCTTTTCATAAAATGCTCCCTCAAAACATCTAACAATCAAATCACCTCCGTACATTCCATTAAAAATGAACCAAAGCTTCGTACAAAAGGAACAAAACTTATCGTCTCTTGTTTCGCCATATATGGCACCAAGAGGTAAGGGTGTCCAGTAATTTCATCGTGAGTAAATTTGTCGCAGAGCTTTTTATAGCCGTTTTTTTTGTCGCGGGTAAATACATCGCTTGCTCTTTTATAGTCAGTCAATTTTGTAGTTCTTCTTTTTGTCGCGGGTAAATTTGTCGCCAAGCTTTTTTGTAGTGAAGTATTTTTGTCGTTCTTCTTTTTTTCGTAGGTAATTTTGTAATTTTTTTGGTAAAAAGTGTCAACAAAATATCTATTAATTTGAATTATTTTTATCCAGAATGAATTAAGTCCTTTAGACAGTCCTAATCTAATAGAAGGCCCATTTCCTCTCTCTACTCCCAAGGAATGTCCCAAATCCCTAAAATATTATTCCTTCAACACTTCCATCCATACAGTTCCTTTTTCCAAAACTCTTCGAAACTAAATAAAAAGAATCACCTTCCAGAAATCGTAACAGGACTACCACCCCACAGACAATCACCCCGTGGACTAGGAACCCCCCTACAATCACCCCCTCGTGCCATTTACCCCCGTTACCAATATTTCGTATCCCTTATGAAGTTATCTATGTTTTCTTTGCATTAGTGTTTCAAAAATATGTTCCTAATATCGGCCATACAAAACATATGACCGATATTAGGAACGTAGTTTTAAACACCAATGCAATTTGGTCATAAAGAAAACTTCATAAGTAGACTTTAAGTGATAAGAAATATTAATAATGGGGGGTAAATGGCATGGGGGATAAAAGCCCGGGGGTGATTATTGGGGGTTGCTAGTCCAGGGGTGATTGTCTGGGGGAGTGGTAGTCCTAAACTACCATCTCCCAGACATTTTTTTTTAGAAATATATTCTTTCCCATCAAAAAGGATTTTAAAATTACAACACTACTAGTCTATGGAGAGTACTTTTTTTTGGTGCCAGGGGTAAATATTCATGAAGATTTTTTGAATAAGTAGAAACCTCCAAGTTATTATATGATTTTTTTAAACGAACAATAGGATTTTTTTGTTGTCAAACGACAGACGATTACAAATAAACGACAAATCAACAAGTCTGCTCCAATTAAACCTTCTTAATAAAAAAAACTATCATGAAGTTAAGGAATCGACACATTATTATTCAATGAATATCAACCATATCTGGATGATTCGAGTGAATTGCAACAACCAATGGATCATCATTATATGCAAGCATAATCATAACATTACACCTATAATCAACAGTTCATTGAACTCCTGGATCTAATAATGCATGATTTTCTTTTAAGGATAACTGCCACTCTAAAAACTCAAATCCAATTGCATGATAATAGGTTATACTCAATACAGCAAGGCCAAGTGACTCACTCCTACTTGGATTTTGCATTAGGCGCGAGTATCTTGAATGATAAAATACTCTGTTATATCGAGAGAGAGAGAGAGAGATTTTGTATACATATATAGTTTTGAAAATAGCTCTGTGGCCTTGTATTTCAGTTTATATACAGTTCGTTAACACCTTTTACTTCTTTGGCTGCTCTGTATTTAGATAAGCTTATGAGTAATATAGAAAAGATGTTATTTCTATAGACATATGCGATCCATGGTTAATTTGGAAGGGCTATATTCAATTTATAGATTACTTTTTGGTTGGGCTTTATCTGCATCTATTTACAATGGCATCAAGCCAACTGTTTTTCTTATTATACCCTCTCCTTTTCTTTCAATATATCACATTTCAAAACCATAGAGATATAAAGAGCTTATTCCCTTCAATAGCAGAGAAGCATCATTCAGCTGTCGCCTTTGCCCAATATAAACAAAGTAATTTGTACTACGTCATCGTAAGCTGATCATAAAGATATAAAGGTTTGTTTATATTGGACACCTAAAAAATATTCCTCTGAAGAATCCAATAAGCTCTCTATGTCTTTATATCTCCATGTTAATGTTTTGAACACATAACCTCACGCACTCACTTCTGAAAGATTTGTCGCTATCAGCGATATAAAATTGATGTTTATTATGATTAAAATTGGCGGGAAAGTCTTTGGGCATATAAACCTTATTAATATATTCTAAATTGAACGCTCAGCCTGTTTAATATTTTGCAATTTCTTTTAATTTATAAATGAAAAGCCGTAATACACCGCAGTGTACACACTTTCTTTTGGATGTTAAAGTTTTTTTAAATCAATTAATAACATTTAATTCTGTAGTAATCTGCGAAAATCCTGCAGTGTAAAAATAAATACACTAAATAAATGAACATTTTGAGCTTAACTTCTTTGTTTGTCCCAGAGCCCTATAAGAACTTTTAAGGCTTTGGTGTGTCCCTGACCTATAAAATAATACCATATTTTTATACCGGGCGGTATGAAAAACAGTTAAAATAAATGTTACAACTTCAATGTTATATATTTGCTATGTAAGCAGGTTCAAACATCAATTTAATATTATGGCGATGAAATACTTATTTATTCTATATGTCCGCCATCAGCGGTAATATTTCCCACTAGCCAGCACCGGAACCCCTTACAGAAGGCAACAAATTTCTGCTCTGCTTATGTTATGTATTTTTTAACACAGTTTTCCTATTTTATATTCAGTTTCATGTTTATTGTTTTTATATATACATACATTCAAGCTGAATAAAGATCTTACCGTGGAGAAAAAAAAATCTGCTCTGGTATTTTTTAACCGCTTTCAGGTCCCCAATATTGCTGGATTCTGCATACATTTGACATAATATGCAGTCATACACCATAGTCGAGCGGGTTCGCATGGGAGCTAAATGGGGCCCACATCTTCTTCGAAGTTGTCAAAGAGCCATTCCTGATACTGTATTTATCAATTATCCTCCAACAGTTAGATCTAGTCCTTGATATTGAGGTGGTGTCCTGTCTTGAACCAGATCAAGGTTTGCCGGAAAATACCACATGATCGAGGCCGGCTATTATATTTTAGTAACGAAGCCTGGCTTTGTTGTCCTCCTCTCCGATCTCTTTATCATTGGATAAACCGTTATCTTCGTGATACACAAAACCTCCGACACATTCTTTCCCGCGCGCAATAATTTAACCACCTAGTTTTTTTGGTTGATGCCATTGTTTATTATCTTTTTAATATAAAAAAGAAATGTGAATCCAATTTTGTGCATCGCAATTCTCGATAAAAAGATCCCAACCTTTCAAAATGCAATTTAAAGTGTTTTTTTCCCTTGCCATTCGGTATATGCCTGTTGTTTGACCATTGTTGAAGCTTCACCAATTTGGCATTTGGTGGCGCTAGGTATTGGCCAGACTCTCTTAATCTACGGATCTGGTGGGACTAACATAATCTCTGCTTCTTAAGTATTTTATGGGCTCGAGGATAACACTTTTATTCAAGGTTTTTCGATTCACTTTTTTTGTGTGTGCAAATTTTCAGATTTGCTATTTATGAGACAAAGTTTATAGTTACTTTAATCATTGGATAGAATGTATATATAATTATTTGTTAATACAATATTCATGTTAATATGTATGCTGAGATGAATACATAAATATATATAAACGCTCATCTCATCTCGAGAACATTCGTATTATTATAATATCACAAGGTCAGTTGCGTATAGAGCACTTATATTTGCATAAAGAAGCAACTCATGGTGAACCAAGGGATGTCCCTGAAAGAGAAGCAAGTTATTAGAATCCTTTTATATTCGTATGAAAAGCGACTTAAGAATCCATGAGAATGAGTTGGATGCTTTCGCATATCAAGAAGAAAAAACTATTTTCATCGCCAAAAGATGCTGTTGAAGCGTTTGAAAGCTATTTTTTTTAATGTGTTTCAATTGGAGTGGATAAAGAGCTTTGATAAATGGTTTAGACGCATGGAAAAGTGTATAAATCATGCTGGGGAAAACTTTTAAAAACAACTTAACCCTTTTTCATGTACGGAGGATGACCCATCAATTTCGACGTTATAACCGGCTTGAGCTGATGCGTGAGAGTTTGCATTGTCATGGTGAACAAAGATTTGTCTACCCTTCTTCGTTTTTCGAATTGTGATATACCACTCAGAATTGACCGTCCACCGATGTACAAGTGGAACAGTTTCCACAGTATAAATTTTGCAGAAGAAAGAGGCGATCATTTGCTTCGAAGTGCTTATATATGAGATAATTGAAATCTTACTCTTTCTTTCTTTATTTTTTCCGTCACTGTCTTCCCCCAACAATGGAGATAACACAATATTCAGCGCCACCATCATGGAGATATAAAGATATAGAGAGCTTATTCCCTTCAATAGCAGAGAAACATCGTTGTTCAGCTGTCGCCATTGCCCAATATAAACAAAGTATTTTGTACTACTTCATCGTAAGTTGATCATACAGATATAAATATTTGTTTATTTGGGCAATATGGCGTGTCTCTCTGAAGAATCCAATAAGCTCTCTATGTCTTTATATCTCTATGGCCACCATATATTCTGCGACACTCTATATTCTATATCATTGAAACACATAAGCAACTCATTCATTATATTTGTTTATAAAATATTATTTTTTGCTTCATTTACCGATTTTTATTATCTATCGCACATACTTTAAAAAATAAAGCACACATCAGTGGAATTCTTTGGATAAGTAGACCAGGAGCTGATTCAGTTAAAATAAAATGTTATAACTATAGAATTTCCTGCATTTCCTTATAAGTACTTGATTTTGGTAAAAAGAAAAAATGTAAAATCCAACTACTCAAATACACAAAAGTCTTACGCAATAAAGTCCTTTATATTTATTATCCAATTTAAAACGTGATTTGCGTATCTTCATCCTCGTCTTGAGGGGACACATCTCCCTGCGCCTTATCCAAGGAGGAGTAATTCGTTCCAAGAGCAGAGTCAATGTCTCTTAAACTCCCTGCATTGATAAAATATGGCAGATTAACCTTAGGAATGGCGCTTCGCAGCTCCTCAATGAGCTGTGACGCCGTTTTAAAGTTCTTGTTCCGAGCGTAGTGCTCAATCATGAAGGCATAAATGTCTCCATAGCGGACGGAGGAGTTGATATCCGGGATTCGAGAGAGTTCCCGAGCAGCTGAGAGAGCCTCAGCACTTCCTCCAGACTCATAAAGGCGTTGTATCTCCACAAACTTGGAGATGAGGCCAATGGCAGTTGTAAGCTCTCGGAGTCGACTCTCCTTTCTCTCACTCCCAGACTTCTCCAGACATTTGAGGCTCTCATTGAGAGCACCCAGAGCCTTTTCGTAGTTTTGATACTCATCAATCTCCACTTCTGAGCATGCGGAATAAAACCAGGCGAGATTCTCATACGCCTTGCTCTTGGTGTAGAAGGAAATAATGTTCCGCATGATATTGGGGTCGTTTCGCCAGTCCAGGGTCTGCAGATAATTCCCTGCAAGGATATATATGTCCTTCTCCCTGATACGTTTGCAAAAAATATAATTTTCTCCGTGTCTCCAGACTTTAATAAAGCTTTCATGGCCTGAATGCGGTTTCCCGCCTGCGTCCATTTCTTTGTTGCCAGATGGTAGTTGCCCTGTTGGTAGCAGACTTCAGCCAACTGGTTTAAAATGGATACTCGCTCGTTTAGACTAGGCTCCTTTTCTTCAAGATTGTCTGTCAGTTTCTGTTCAAGTTCATCGGTGATTTTAATATTGTAGTTTGAGCAGAGGACGAGGGCCTCACGTCGCTTTCCTGAGGCTGCAAAGAGGTCTACAGCCTTCTCAAATTGTTCATGCTGAAGAAAGAACTCTGCCGTTCTCTTGAGGAGTTCCGGGTCTGCTGTTTCGTCTAGGTTAGAGGAAATAAGCTGCAGCAAATTGTGTTGATTGGTCTCTATGGCAAGATCCAGAGCTTTACCTAAATATCCAGCCTTCTCATAGAGTATTACTGCTTTATCAAATGCTGGCTTCTCTGCATTTTCAAATGTTCTTGCTGCCTCTAACTTTTCGTGCGGTGGAGCCAAAAGTGCTAGATTCCAAAGTCGGTCCATAAAGCCCCGCTCCTTGCATATTCTTATGGCATTGGAGTATGCTTGGGCCTTAGCAAAGAAGTGCACTGCTCTCTCCACATCATCAATGTTTTCATACTGGCGTGCCAGATGATAGCATGCGGCTCGATCCCCGCTTTTGTTTGCTATCTCTGAGGCCTTCTCCAAATCTTCACAATAGCAGTACACGCGTACAAGGCTCAAGTAATCGTCTGCGAGATCGTAATACTGGAGTGCCGTCTCCATTTCCCCTGTGGACTCCATGTACTGAGCCCACCACCGCTTGAGAGCCTTATCATTGCTTTTAATAACATAGTTCTCCAGAACAGTCCAGTCTTCAAAGAGAAGACGAGGAACCTCAAAGCGATGCGTTCCGCTTTTTTCGTAGTTTTGAATCGAACCGGCTATGTCACCTCGGCTCTCTAGATGCTTGGCATAATTATAATATGTGGATCGTAGATGCATCCTATCCTTCTCCTCTGCTAGTCGAACCGCCTTTTGCCACTGGCCAGAGTCTTGATATAGCTTGTTGAGGGCATGATAGTTTCCCGATCGAATATAAAGGTTTTCCGCCTCCTCTAGCATTCCCAGATGAACTGCCAGAGTGGCCGTCTTCGTATCCAGACTCTCATTGGTGTTCATGATCCGCTTAACAGCTCTTGCGCCGTAGGCATGCCCCATATTTCCGAGGCAAATGACCGCAACGTCAAGGCGCTGCGTTTTAACGCACATGCGAGCCATATTGCCCCATACTTGAGGCTTTTTGACGGACTTGATAGACTTAAAGGCTTCGTCCATGTTTCCGATGCTTAAATAGAAGGAAAATCGTACTACGGCGTCTCTGGTAGCCTTGTCACTATCTTCCAATCCAAGAAAATCCTTCATTACAAATCTCTCTACCCCCAAAGATTGTCCTTCGCTCGAGGGAGCTTCTTTGATTAGGACAATATAGGGAATGCTGACTCCAATCAGTTTGACAGGTTTCGACTCGTAAGAGGTCACGTCATGAACAACGACGCCAAAGTCTTCATGGACAAATAGGCTTATGAGAAGGTCGCCTCCCAAGCTTTTCAAGGACATGCCTCTTCGGGACTTCTTAGAATCCTCTTCACCTTTTTTTCCTCTGGTGTTGGAGCAGAGGGCGATGAGTAAGTGGGGCTCTGCAGGATCCCATTCGTGGCTCACTACCTCACGACTCGCCAAGGCACACATAAGTTGTTGGGAGTTGGGAGCAGACTGACTAGGATGAGAACTCGTTGTGGCAGAATTTGGTGGTACAGAGGTCCCATCCTCCATTTCGTTTCGACCAGAGACGACATTGAAGTAGCTCACTGAAGTGTTTTCAAGTTCGATGAGATATATCCGTGGGTCCAAAGATAACTCTTCATCCTCCACATCTCGAGACTTCTTATAGCAACTCACGCTGAGATATGTTCCGTTTGCATTGACCCTGACCCGATGGAGAGAGCCAAAGTCCTTCACAAGATCTTTGAAATGAATGGGATGAACATGAGCCCGGGCGTCTCTCTTACTCAGATCCCATATTCGAATGACACCCTGAAGCGTACCGCATACAAGGAAATCCCCTCGGGTCAGAGAGAGACTCAGACCAGGCCCATCGGACTCATTAAAGGCCAGGCTTTGCTTGATGGTCCCCTGAAAGCTTCGAACCTGTATCTTGTCTCCCTCTAGGAGATAAATAGACTTTTCGTAGGACACCACGTCCAGGATTCGTGAGGCGGAAAACTCTCCGACCTTGAGAAGATGTCCAATGTCCTTTTGAACCTCATAGGTGAGGACCTTGTCTAGTCCCCAGAGAATTAAATTCTTCTCTGAGAGGACCAATCCCCGGATTTGAAAGGTTGATCCCGCATTCACATCCATGTTGACCCCTTCTGCATCATGGAAGGTCAAACTGGCGTCACTGGGACCGGACTGAAGGGCTGAAACGCCGTCAAAGTAATGGGCCACGAGGATTCGTTCTTTTAGGAGGAAGACCCGACGGATGGAGTTGACTGCAATGAGAGCTTCTCCTTGCGCCTTGGGAAACTGACTTGGGGCAAAGGCTATGTCCTTGACCGTGTTTGACCCTAGGCTGATCTGCAAATGAATCAAGTAAACAATATGTATACTCCATGTAATGCATTGCCTCCATAGAGAACATAGAGTGACAAAGTCACGTTTGGTAGCGCTGAATATCAGGTAATTGGTTCGCTCTCCACTGTTGGGAGAAAGACAGTAACCGAAAGAACTTTGGAGGGAGTGAGACTTCATATTTCATGGTAAAAAAATATGAAGTTGGACTCTCTTTTTTTCATCTTCTTTCTCCCAATAATGTAGGGCTAACAAATACTACACCGATATTCAACGCTATCATATGTGATTTCGGCACTCTATGTCCTCTATGGTGATGTCCTTTTACAAGTTTTTGCAAGATAAGAAAAATAATATAATTTTTAAGGGGGGAAATTATCGTTTAACGTATAATACATTTTGGGGATTGAAATTTATACTAGTAAATAGAACTGGGAGACTGAAATTGAAAGATAATACGGGATTAATTGATGTTAACATGAACATAAATGTATTTAGGAAACTTTTGATTATGATCCATAAGCATATAAATATATGAAGTGCTTATAAGAAGGAAATATTGAAACTTCGACAGTTGAACTGTTCATAGAGAAAATGAGTGGATAAAAACAAAAAAAAAATATTTTTGGGGGTGAGGTAGAATAATTTTTTTTAGAGCGAGCCAGGACCCTTTTGGTCTGCCCATAGCAATTATTTTGAGTAAACATGACCTTTAACCTCATCTCCTCTTTTTGGAAAAAATTCTACAAGTTCGGAAGCAAACTAAACTAATGGTTTTTTTTAATGGTTAAGATGTTTATTTATTTACTAAAATCCATACAGTGTAAAAATATAAGAATACACTAGAAATATAGGAGAAAAAAAAACACAATCTTAAGACAGTTACGTAAAAAACAAAACATAAATGAACATTATAATTCAAAATTACTTTCTAAAGATAAAACCATAATATAAAATGACATATTAAAAATTATTTCTTATTCAATATAAAACGTTGATGCCGTCTTATTGTCGATTTGATGAGTTTGATGTATTCGAGAGAATTTGAAGGAATAAACAACTAAACTAATGATTTAAGAAAAACGTCAATATTTCTACTTTTTGAAAATAATTTTATAAAAATTTTTTAGACACAATCTTTGTGATTATGTTAACTCAATTAGGCCATCCTCTTTTAAAAAAAATCCTCCAAACGGCGGATGAATCCTTACAGTAGTTGATGATTAACTTCAAAAGACAAGTTGCTCCATTTATTGTTGATGGAGGCCTTTAAAAATACCACAATGGATTGATATGTTAGGCTAGTCTCCTTCTCAAATATGCTATATGTAACGGATTCAAATCCAGCAAAAATTATCTTTAGGTTGAAAATCAGTCATACGTTCGACGCAGAACTTCTGATATTTGTTACATGTGTGTGGGGGATGATCGACTTTGGTTCACATATAATTTGGTTCTCTTGGTAGATTGTCTTGAGCCATGGCAGTAGGATGAATTTCAACACCTCGACAATTTTCTCTTGGGAAAAGGAAAGTAGGCGCCATCTTGCCGTTGGGCGTCATGACACCCTAGACCATTGTTTGGGCCGGATGCTTTGTACAGAAGACTCACTTAGCCTTTTTAATGATCTCTAAAGCCAAAGATAATTCTGATAATTGTTCACATGTTCAACGGTAATAATGAGGAATGGAAATCTGGAGCTTAGCCTTGGTGCTTACAGATTCTATGACTGTTTTTGGCCGTGAAAAAGAGAGAGGGGTAAAGAAAGGGATGGAAGGAAAGAGAGAGAGAGAAAGAAGAGGAAAGAGAGGGAGAAAGAAAAATTGAGAGAGAAACTTCTCTCTCTCTTTCCTTCCATCCCTCTCTTTACCCCTCTTTTTCACGGCCAAAAACAGTCATAGAATCAGGGTTAAGCTCCAGATTTCCATTCTTAGTAATAATCTTCTTTTAAGTTTTTGTTCTACTTTTGGCTTATTGCAGTCTTTGGTGATTCAGAGTCCTTATTTCATGTCATCCTGATTGCCCCCTTGTCGGCGCGGCGATATATTGATTATATATGGTCCTCTTTGATCTTCTTCTTTAAGCTCATCTAGAAACTCTGAATACCACTTCAAATTGTGTTCATAGCTTAGTTGTCACATTGAGAAGTATTTTCTATCATATTTCATTTGGACAACCTTGAAAGTGAATCTCCTGGAACATATTACAATGTCCATAATCTCTACTAATTTGACGATTCGAAGATCTGAAATCATCGCCTTTTTGCCTCTTTTTCAATATTGCCCAAAGATTTTAGATTTTTTTGTTTTTAATGCAAAACTAACAGCAGATTTTGAATATGTAGGGAAAAAACCACTTTATATATTTGTTAACTAAATAATTGTTATTTAAAATCAGGCCACTGGTTGCTTCCGAACCCAGTATATATTAATATATCTCTATATACAATTCACACTCCTTATATTTCAACCAATCACGTTCTAGAAAGAAGTCCCTTCTAATATACGCTCTAATTGGTAGTCTCACCTTTGGTAGCACCCTCCACTGGGATTCTTCGGGAGATCCTTCGTAGTCCCACATGTGGACATCTCCAGAGGCTGTGGCAGCTCCAAGAATGTTCTTTGTGGCCTCAAAGCTCATGGCCGTTATATATGAAGAATCCCAGTTCCTAAGGGAAGTACAAAGTTGTCGTCTGTGCGTAGGTTCCATATTCGAATCCCTGGAGAGGTATCGCTCCCTGATGAAATGGCAAGGACGCCATGTCCAACCCATTTGATTTTGTTTTGACCCTCCTTGGAACGGGTTGTACTCATTTTAACTTTGTTGATCTAAGCAAAGAGAAATAAAAAGGATGAATTCATGATCGTGAAAAGTTAAATACTATTTACAAGACATTTAATTGTTAGCATGAAATGAAAGAAATATTTAATATTTCAACGTTAAGTAGTATTATATTTTTTAAATTAATTTGTTTATTGATTTAATTTAATTATATTTTGTGCTTTAAAAAACCGAAATAATGGCATAAGTTAATATTTTTATATATTTTTCTTGTGAAAATCTGATGCGGCCGGGCTTCACGCAGCCGCAGCCTCCAGCGCCCTCAGATAAATTGAGCTTAAGACCCCTATTTTAATATAATGTTCATTGACAAACAATGTTATAAACATATATTATTAATGTTAAAATATTAAAAAATTGATTATTTGTTACACAGAGTAGTTAGGACTGTATTAAAACCAGTGGTGTCCGTGAACATTAAGATGAGTGATAACCATAATTATCGCTAAAGGTATACTTTTTATCATTATCCTGTATGGATAAATAAAAAATATCTTTATCGCATGTCCATAAAAATGAAGAACGACCAACAATAAATTTGACAAATTCATTGCATCCATCCCCCTGTAAGAGAAATGTCGAAAATTGATTGGACAACTCTCCTAAAGATGTTTTATTATCGTTATGTTATTGCAAAGTAATACTTTTCATCCTTATAAGAAGGCTACGGTTTTATCATTTATTGCATGTTGGATTTTGTTTATTTGTAACAAGTTGAAGAAAAAAAATATCCTTTATCGTAATTTAGTAAAAAAAGTTATTGCAGAAATACTTGAATAGTAGCAAAGTCTTGAAAGAAGATTGTATTGACGCTGAATGGGAGTAAGGGTCACTATACCGGGTGGGTTATAAATGTTCATATATAACTACGACTCATAAAATATGGCCTTCATACAGTAGACTTTGTTAATTGGAGATAGTTTCATCGGGTACGGTTACTTCGATACCTGAGCTAGAAACAAAGAGTTCAACACGGCCATCGTGCTTTTCTTCTCTATTATTGTATTCTGGATCCGCAAGTCCCGTGAACATATTCATGAGCTGAGTCAGTGCTAGGAGCGACACTTGATGAAGGAGCTCCCAAACGATCATTATGAGACGAGACGGGGCTAATGACTGGAATCACACCCGTCCACTCCATTCGAGAAGATCCCAAGCAATGATGAATCAATGTAAACAATAACAATAATAAGAACAAGGCAGGAGCAGATGACGTTCTATAATAAGTAAATTAATAGAGAGGTTTGTGAGGAATGTTAGCACGATCTGAAGTCTAGCTCAGGTAGGAGATCGAAGTAATACCGTTTCATCTAGTTATATTTGATGTGATTTAATGTACCTGTTCAAGTGAGCCGTCCACTTCCATTCGAAACTGTCCGACGACCATGGACTCTGTCACCACAAGAAGGAGTTCCCCTTGCCTCAAGAGAACCTTGACAGGCCCCTCGGCCTGAAGTACCTCCATACAGCCCCCGTTTTCATTCAGGTAATAAACGATTCCATTCTGAGATCCCGCATAGGCATTCAGGTTTTCCCCCGAGACCCGCCAGGAGGTGTCACTAAAGAGTTCCAGAGCCCTTTGGTCCCCAGCAACAGCTGCCTTGGCCATTCCCTCACCCGGACCGTCCTCACGGAAGACGAGACCACCGCTCAGGGGATCCTTGAGCTCGTGGTGGAAAACAAGGATCCACTTGTCGGATGAGGAGCACTTTTCCCATCCTACGACGGAGCCGGTGTCATCAGATGATATGAGACGGGTTCCAGAGGAGGACCATATCAAGGATCTGGGGAATAAAGGGGACTCAATGAACTAGATTCTTTTGGTTGTTTAAAGAACGGATTTAAAAATATCAAGAGGTTTTGGGAGGCGCTACTTAAAATAAAGATTCCAAATTCGAATATTGATACAATGAATTATATAGATCATTTAGTTCGATTTATAATTTTTGTTTTGGCAAACACATGTCATTTTTAAAACATTTTATATATTTACAATCCGTGATTGTAGAGTCCCTGGATACAAACCGGACGCGTGGAACACGGCCATAGACTTGATGTCATACAGCGTAAATTCCGAAACCATCACTTTAATTTCTTGAAGAAGTTAGTCATCCGAGCACCTATTTCGTAAGCCCCTGTAATTTGTTTTAAAATTCAATTGTATTGATCTTTTGTTGAGTTTTGTTCTTTTTAGGTATAGCCATTTTAAACTCTATGTATGTTTCCGCCACTCTAACTGCTTTTTTAATCGTATTTTATGTATGATATCGTCGAAAGTATACAGATGTTCGCAGAAATTATTATTGGTGTGGTTTATACAAAATATATTTGATTGTAGATTATTGTTTTTTTAGTTTTTATCAAAAGAGCTTGTCCTTTTGTTATTATTGTGATTCTCATTGTGCAACATTTTTTTGACCTTGTAATTTGATAATTTCAATTAAAACATTCATTTTAATATACATTTATTAATTATTAATACAGTTCCTATAAATAAATAAAGTTTCTTCTAAAGAGAAAGAAATCTTGGGAATTGTAAATTATGTATATATGACTTTGAAATTATGTTGGAAAAGTGGATTCACGGTGATACTTTTTCTGTTTGTTTGAGGTTCAGGAAAAATCAAGGGTCTGGGAAATCGAAATTAATATGACGAAATGGATTTTAAACTCTCTGCATGAACTAGTTAAAAATCATGTTTCTGTTCTTTGTTTAAAAAGAAACATCATCGATCTGGAAGAAAGATATGGAAATGCATTGATGTAATCTAATCCAGAGTTTAACCTTTCCCCCCAATGAAACCTTCCCAGTCTTCCCCCATGAAATACAAAAATAAGCGTTTAGGGTTGTCTATCTTACCACCTAAATAGGATAAGATAAAACTACGTTGATTTTAGGGTCTATGTTTTGTTTACCAGGGATTCGTATAGCTTTCGTGTATATTCTTAACCAATATATTAACCCAATCTCATCCCGATGATGAACGCCTCTAAAAGATACATCTTCATCGTCCTATCTCACAGCCGAAGCCTTTTCTAAAACCTAACTCTTTTCCCCATGAAACACTAGAAGAAAAACCTCAATGTAATCACCTAATCCCATCCCGATGATGATCTGAGTCCCTTGCGTCATTAAAAGAAACATCCCATTGTCCCATCCCACGGCAAGAAGCCTTTTCTGTGGATGCCAGGCCAGAGCCGTGACCTGGGCAGTTGGATGGGAGGAAATGACTCCGGTATCCGGAGAGGATGATGATGTCTCTCCAGAGCGTCCTGCATCAGGGACCGCTTCCGTCTGTCTTCATCAGAGAGAAGTGCGGCGTAGCCTCCTTTGTCCTCAGAGTAGGCCCCGACGGCAAGGACTCGCCACTTGGGGTGCCATTCCAGGGCCACATGAACCACAGTGGAAGAGGGATTACTCTCGGATATTTCGGAGGCAAAGAAAAGAGACATGAGAGCACTGATGTGGAGGTTGACTATGATGCAGGTAGAGAGAGAGAGCCAAATGGAGTAGTTGCGTAGAAAGGAGGGGAATCTTACCTGGGGGATTATCCTTTAAACCATAGATAATGGTATATGGCGTGAAGATAATGTTAAACATCTATGAAAAGCAATCTAGACGCCATGTTTATACAAAATATTAAATTATAATAATTATAAGACAATGATAAATATATTATGTTTCCACTTGGTTAGAAGTCCTTTTGGGGTCTCTGCATTTTAATAGTCTTAATTAATTTATTCCTTGTTTTCATGGATATTGAAAAGTTAGGAATCTAATTATTATTTTCAGTTTATCAAAAATATATTGTACTTTTATTTTCCCCCGCTGACCGGTGGTTTTTAACGACGACGTCACAACGGCAAGCAAAAAAGTCAACTTTTATATTCATATGGATATACCTTGCATTTCATATATTTAGGGATTTAAGATGGCTGCCATCAGTTGATGACTTGTACTCTTCTCTTTTACATTTAGTCTATCGTGTATGCAATTATTATAGCGGTCGGTGGTTATATATTCAAAGAATATATTCAAATATTCTGCTGGTGGAGATTCGTGGTATGCTTTCAATGAAAGAAAAATGCCTTTCCCACAAAGGTTTAAAAGCATGAGGGAAAGCTTCATGTATTCAAATATTGACATTTCCTCAGAGCTGGGATTCGGTACCGCCGATTCGGTATTCGGTAGATTTTATTATATATCTACCGAATATTGATCCGTTCGGTAGATAAGAAAGAAAGAGAAATTATTTATTTATCTACTCCGTGACTTCTTCATATGCATTTAATATCGGACATTTATAACAAAAGACAATTAAGTACATAATTGATTGTAACTTTTTAAAGATATTTTGAAATTTAATACATGTTATTTTATATAAATCAGTTATGCACTCGGATTTTGAAGGGAATGGAAGGCAAAGGCAAACTAATTATTTCCTTAATTGTCTTTTGTTGTACGTTGTCCGATATTAAATGTGCTTTCAGCTCCGGAGTTTTTTTTTTTTTTTTTTTTGCCTATATGGTTCAATAGAATTGCATCCAACAGGATATAAATAAGCATTATAGCATTAAAATTAGTCTATCGAACCTAGGATCTTATTAATGAGGTAGACCAAAAATGACCATCCCCTCTCGGGATTCGAACCTGCGCCCCCAACATTGAGAGTTGAACACGCCTAAGCACGCACGGCTATCGAGCTCCCTTTTATATTTGCAAAGTTCAACTTCTTCACACCAGGTAATGCTTCAGTTCTAAATACCGATTTCATTCGGTAGCAGGGCGGGGGAAGTGGGGGTGCGGAGGTGCGGCAGCACCCCCTGGTAGCGGAGCTTCGAAACTGATATTTTAAAGAGACGATAAAGTTATTTGTAAAGTAAGAAAAGGGGAAAAAAAGAAAAATAAATACATATATTTTGTAGTTATAAGGAGAGGAACTAATCAGGATTTACTGGTTAATATATATATTTCCCTCTCCTTTTTATGAAAAATATTAACATCATTCTCTATCATATAACTACTTTCTATACGACGTCTCCATCATCATCTAAACAAGCCTAAAAAACTTCATTGTTTGATGCAAGGTTCAATCTTGCCTCAACATATTATCATAGATATGTTACCATGTATAAATGCTGTGGCCGTAGGCCACCCACCCGCCCGGAGGCCTAGTAATAAATAAATATTTAAACTCAAGAACAGCCTTGAAAGTATGCCGGTGCGGGGCGGTGCTGCGTTCCTGTAAAAGATTTTGGGGCGGTGCGGCGCACCGGTAAGAGTTTATTATACTGAAAAAAAAAAAAACACAAAAAAACACAAAAATGCAGTAACGCTCGCCTTTAAGAAGAAAACATATCTAGGCTACCCACAATATGTCATTTTTGACCAGCTCCGATGAAGATAACAGCTTGGCTCGCTTAAAATAGTCAAAGGATCTCCGGCGTGCGCAAGCTTCCAATTGCATCGACTGACGCTTTCAAATCCACCCCTTTTCAGACCCCCCCCCCCCAAAAAAAATATTTGGAAATAATGGTACTAATTTTACTATTGGGAAAGCCATCCAGTAGCTGATTGCAGGTTGTGAGCGTTCAGCTTTTTTTTGCGTTCAGCGATTAAAAAAAAATTAGCGTTCCGTTCAGCGTTCCGTTAGCGTTCAGCGTTCAAATTTTAAAACGAATTTCCAAAAAGTACTGCGTAGTGATGACTTTTTTTTTTTTAGAAAAAGAATTTCCCAAAAAAAGTACTGCGTAGTGATGACGTTTTTTTTTTTTACAAAGAATTTTCAGAAAAATACTGCGTAGTGATGACGTTTTTTTTTGAAAAAGAATTTCCAGAAAAAACTGCGTATGATGACTTTTTTTTTTAGAAAAGAATTTCCAGAAAAAGTATTGCGTAGTGATGACGTTTTTTTTTTTTGAAAGAATTTCCAAGAAAAAGTATTCGCTAGTGATGACTTTTTTTTTAGAAAAGAATTTCCGAATACTGCGTAGTGATGACTTTTTTTTTTAGAAAGAATTTCCAGAAAAAGTACTGCGTGTGATGACTTTTTTTTTTTAGAAAAAATTTCCAGAAAAAGTACTGCGTAGTGATGACTTTTTTTTTTGAAAAGATTTCCAGAAAAAGTACTCGAGGATGATTTTTTTTTTAGAAAAGAATTTCCAAAAAAGTATCGCGTAGTGATGACGTTTTTTTTTTTTTGAAAAGAATTTCCAGAAAAAGCACTGCTAGGTATGATTTTTTTTTTCGAAAAGAATTTCCAAGAAAAGATGCGTAGTGATGACGTTTTTGTTTTTTAGAAAAGAATTTCCAGAAAAAAGTACTGCGTAGTGATGACTTTTTTTTTTAGAAAGAATTTCCAGAAAAAGTACTGCTAGGATGGGGTTACAAAGGATTCCAGAAAAGTACTGTAGGGATGACGTTTTTTTTTGGAAAAAGATTTCCCAAAAAAAGTACTGCGTATTGATGACTTTTTTTTTTAGAATTTCCAAAAAAAAGTCAAAGAAAAGTTGGGAAAGATTGAACGCTGAACGCAAAACTCTTTTTTTTTGCGTTCAACGTTCAGCGTTCAAAAAAAGTTGCGTTCCGTTCATGTTCCGTTCATTGAACGTGCGTTCAGCGAACGCCGTTCATTTTGCGTTCCGTTCACAAGCCTGGCCTATGGTATCAGTTTTCAAAACGTCAACAATATCCCATATATTTTGGTTTTTCTCTGATTGGCCGGGACGATTTGGACAGGGACAATTTGGGCAGGGACGATTTGGGTAGGGACAAAATGGAAAGGACGAATTGGCGGTTACGTCCTGAATCACTTCTGAAAACATTCCCTACATTGGGCTTTAGAGTTGATACACTGTGAATATTTTAACACGTGATAATGTAAATATTACAAGGAGTGAGAGGGCTCTATGAATACTTTTTAGGGAACGCGTGCTTACTTTACAAGCTGCTCACATTTAATCATAAGCTTGCGGTCCTTTATCCCACTAAAGCGGAGATAAGCTCAGCTGTGCCCCCGTTACAAACAGCGTGAACAGCCTATTGAAGAAGAGTAAGTTATTATTGTCTGAGTAGAAGACATGTCTCAGTATGATACCCAATCCAAAAACATGCGTTTCTGAAAACCGATGTAACATTCGCTGACACAGTTTTAAAGACGAGAGTCGAGATGACTTCATTTACTAGAACTAACTGCGGAGCAAGTGCGGGCCAGGAGATGGAAACAACGGAACGCAAGCTCCAGAAAGGCACCAACAAATCGTCCAAATCGTCCCGTGCCCATTCGTCCTTGGCCAATTCGTCCTAGACACCAACTCGTCCCTGCCCACTCGTCCTCCGATTTCCAGAAGAAGAAGACATACCCTAACATTAATTCATGAGGAGTTCCTTAGCTTCAGAGAACCCTCGTCCAATAGACTCTCGGGTTCCGTCAAGCACAGTGATAGGGTAGGGGTTTCTAACCCTCGGCCAAAGGACTTCGGGTCCCGCCAGAACAGTGATGAGATATTGGGGTTTTCTAACCCTCAGCCAATGGACTCTCGGATATATAGAATATGATATGTAGATATAGATATGAATGGTATAAGATATGGTATTTATAAATCATTCTGGCCTGAGTTTGACATCCTGCCTAAGCTATATATAAATACTGTATATATATGAAACATTCTTTGTTATTATACATGTAGGTGCATTGAGGGGAGATAGAGCTGTGCAAGGTCTGTATATATACAGACCTTGGAGCTGTGGACACAATATTTGTGAAGGCCAAAGCATTCGCAGCTGCTCACAGCCTAGAGTGGCCTAACGAATCCAGGGTCTGCAGAACACCGTCCCGTTTTCGGAATACCGCCGCGGTGGAGGATGTAGCAGATTGTGCAGCAGAGGCGAAATGGAGACGGGAATTTTTCGAGGCGGTGGACCTGATGAATTCCGAGCTTGATCGCCGTTTTGACAAGCAGGAATGTCACAGCGGCAAGGAGAAGAAGGTGCTGCTGGATTCTACCAGGGGCCTCGTGTCTGACAGTGATGATGTTAGTGCCCTTCAGCTGCCAATGCAGGATTTTGAGTCTATCGCCTTGCAACTGAAAATGCTGGTTGCTGACCAAGGACCAAGCATTTCACACAGTGAACGACCTGGGTCGCTTCATGGGAGCGCTTCATCCCCAAACTAGAGGCATCTTTTCAGAAGTGGAGAAGCTTATCCATCTGTGCCTCTGTTTACCTGTGTCAACTGCATGCTCGGATAGATCATTTTCAGCTCTGCGCCACCTGAAAACCTGGCTCCGCAGCAAGGTCAGTCAGTACAGACTGGCCCACATGGCCCTACTCCACGTCCACAAAGATATCTTGGACGATTTAAATCTTCAGGATGTAATTGGAGAATTTATCCACCGCACTCCAGAGAGCAAATCTACGTTTGGAGTGAGTAAATGATGTTTACTTGAATGTTTACCTGAATGTTTCTTTAATGTTTTTTTAACTACCGTGAAGCAATACGTGAATTCAATAATGATTGATGAATGTATTGTTTTGTTTAGGCCTATTTTTTTAAAACATGAGATATGGGGTATGTG
>CP045907.1:3652084-3673129 GCA_013387185.1 Caligus rogercresseyi | reverse complement strand
ACTGTATATATATATTAGGGTTGTTCTTATTTTTCAAATGTTTGAAATGTTAGCCATTGAGTGGTTTCTGTTTATGGTGATAAAAGAAGACGACATAAAAGTTTGAACAATCGGTCAACATTACAAGGTCGCGCAAGAGGTCAAAGTTTTAAAATTAGTAAAAATATAGTTCCCGCCAATTTCTTCAAAATGGTGGCGTTACAGACTTCAATAATAATATTAATTTAAAGGAATCTAATTACTAACCAGACGTATGTTTGATGTTTTTAATAAAACAAAGTTTTCAGTACAAACAAAGCAAGAAAGGGAGTGAGTATTGTTAGCTTATTTCATAGCTTTTTGTATCAATTAAACTTCACTCGCCTGTAGAAGATGACTTGTTCGCCTTCAGAGTAAAATAGTACTTTAAGTTTAGGAAAACTTTAGATGATAAATCCAAAAATGACCTTGGTAATTCTATCGTCAGAATTCAGTACAATCTGAGTTTACATCATATGATTCAGAGCCTGTATTGACCTAAAGAAATCGATATGAAAAAAATAAATAATAATGTTTCTTATTTGCGTCAAGGTATCCTCTCAAAAATTTTACTTTGTCTCTGATGCATATAATCCATTATATGCGTCATTTTGTACGCAAAATGTGTAGGCTTTTTAATGTACATATAACTCTCTATTATTAAACTTTCATGATTTAGTATACCAAAATATTAAAGCTGGTAACCAAGCTTTCATTTGATATGTTTGGTGTTCTAAAAATCGCTATACTTTAAGAGATATAAGCAAATACGTACTGTCCCACAAAATTGTCTTTGATATGAGAATTACGATTACCATCTGGTAATTAGTTTAGTGTTACCTGGATAGAAAGAGAAGGGGGGGGTATTTTTCATCTTCTCTCCCTTCTTTTTTCTTGCTATCCAGCAACACTAATGGCGTTACCAAATGGTAATCGTATATTCTCATATCAAAAGATCAATTTTGGGGGACAGTAACGTATTTGCTGTATATTCTTAAAGTATGGCGATTTTTAGAACACCAAACATATCAAATGAAAGCTTGGTAACAAGCTTTAATATTTGGGATACTAAATCACTGTGAGTTTAATAAGTAGCGAGTATAGTACCTTTAAAAAAGCCTATTTTGCGTACAAAATGACGCAAATGGATTATGTATGCGTCAGAGAAAAAGTAAAATTTTGAGAGGATCCTTGACGCAAATCTAATTGAAACAAAAATTTTTTTTTGTTCATACGATTCTTATAGGTTTAACAGGCTCTGAAAGTCATTTATAAGTATTCTCTTTATTGGCAATGGAATTGTTTCCCATAGCCTATGAGCTCCAAAATAACGATTTCTCCATAGGCTCATCTGTATATTTTAGGAAAGTTAAAAGTGATTGTTTTCATAGCTATGAGCTCCAACACTCTTCTCCACAATTGACATATGTCTGCATATTTTAAGACAGAAAAATGCCATGAAATAA
Source organism: Caligus rogercresseyi (assembly GCA_013387185.1). Taxonomy (NCBI): domain Eukaryota; kingdom Metazoa; phylum Arthropoda; class Copepoda; order Siphonostomatoida; family Caligidae; genus Caligus; species Caligus rogercresseyi. The sequence continues at coordinate 3,671,645 of CP045907.1, read as the reverse complement.
GCTAACAATATCACTCCATTTTCTTCTTTATTTTTACTGAAAACTTGTATCAAAAAACACAAACATATCTGGATAGTAAAGTAGATTTTGTTTAAATTAATATTATTTATTGGTTTTTAAACGTGTACCATTTTGGAAATTGGTGGGAAAACTATATTTTACTAAATTTTTAAAACTTTGACCTCTTTGCAATCGTAATTGCCATTTGTTCGGACTTTGTACGTGATTTTCTTTTATCACAAGATCAGAAATATCCACTCAATGGCCAACATTTCAAATATTGAAAAATATAACATATATATATATATATATATATAATTAGGTTTTCTAAACATAGATATCAAAATCTATAAATTTTGATTGAGGAAGGAAAACACTTAAGTCTGGACAGTTGAACTGCTCATAAAGAAATAAGAGAACCAAAACAATGACTCAAAGCTCAGGTATAAGGCAAGATTATAAGACTTTCTTTTTACTCAACTATTTAATGATCCAAATATCAATTATTTGAATGCTTTTAAGTGATTAAAAATACAAAGTTTCGATCCTCTTGGCATGATAAGCATAATCAATATATACTGAATGCCAGGTGTCCCGAAGAATTGGCCAAACAAATGGATTCCATAAGTCACCACTAGGAATAAATTTGTATTAAGAGATGATGACTTAGATGTGAGTGGACTGATTATTAAATAACAATCAGAAGACTCGAACTAAATAATTTAATGGAGGGATATTTCATATATTACAAAACATGACTTAGGAATATTACTTTAACATACTTTATATGAAATAAGTTAAATTTACATTGACTTATTTGAGGTTGTTGTGAACTATCAGTGTCATATTTCTATCAGAATAATAAAATGTTTTTGAAAGCTAATAAGTTGTGACCTCTCAAAAGTCGTCGCTGAACTTTGTTTTAAGGAGGCTTTTTCACATGCCTGATATCTTATACAATAAGAATACTTAAATTCAAGGAAACATGTTCGCATCTCCATTGGTACTTTTTCGAGCGCCGAATGGGGCAATGGAGACAAAGTATTAAGATAAGTTGTTCCTTTGATTATTGTAATTAAAACGTTATGGCCACGCTTTTGTAATGATTCCCTCTAACTTGATTATGTTATATTTTGGTTTATCAGGGTTTACAAAACGTATTTTTAGTATTCATAAGTAAAACAGAAAACGTATAAATAAAGCAGATAATTTTTTTTATGATTCAGCTAAACTTCAGGAGCATAAAGATGACATTCCCTTCTTATCCTTATTTCCCCTCTCAGACTCATCCCTAAAATACCTATTGAAATAACGACATGCAAAGAGGGTAGAATCAAATCATAGATGAATTGTCATGAGACAAAAAGGGTTAAGAAGAAGAAATAATTAAAGAAAGAAAAACTAAACGAGGACCACAGAACTAAACGACGACATATATTAATATGATACTATTAATTTAACTATGGAATATTTTTTTAGTGTGGAACACCCCAAGCTAAAAGGCAAAGTAGTAATCATATTTTGATGCAAGCACTTATCAAGGTACACAAACTGTATATATATATATATATCAAATTGAATACAAAAGTTATTACAAAACCTTACTCACTTAAGAAGAAAATGAAGGTAAATCCAAAATGATGCTTTAAAAATGTTTGAACTAAATAAATAAATAATTTATTTTATTGAACTTTCTAACGCTAATATAATGCACTTTGTCTACATATAAATTGATAATAAGATAGCCCTACTTTAAGAATATCGTTTTATGCTTAAATAAGACCATCAAGGTGCTAGAAAATACATAGAACGATTTTGAAATTGTTACCAAGACGACATTTCATAATTCAATAATAGTAAATATATATTACGTTAAATATACCCTCTTATTGAATGAGCAACATGACTTAAAATGTAGTTTGGATGCATTTATAATATTTGCACTTGAAAAAATAACACATTTCTATATAATCTATACTTTTTCATTGATAATTATAAACTTATTATTCATTTTAAAACTAGCATAAACAAAACAATACTTGTTCATAGATAATTATAAATTGTAACTTATTTATTCATTTAAAACTAGCATATCAGTTAGATAAAATGATTTTAACTACTTTGGAGGTGTTCCCCCCCCCCCCCTATTTACTACTTGGGTGACATTACTACTTACACAACCGCCACCACAACCCTTTCCACCACCGGTGAGTGCTTTTTGTGCGTGCGTGATTAGACCTAATTAGATATGCAATTATGGCTCTTAAGAAATCAATTAAATGCGATGATGATGTGAGTAAGAGAGTTTTGCATGTGTGAGTGAGTTATTTCGGCAAGAAGAGCTTATACTCGACAATCGGGGTGCAGAGCGGTGTTGGGAGTTGGAAATTATTTGACTGCAATAAGAGAGAAGTAATATTAAATATATATGTACAGAAAAGCCACAGACAAACAGAGAGATTATGATTAGGTGAAGCGGCACAAAAAGACAAAAAATAATATGCAACACTTTGTATTGTATAGAAACTAGAGTGTGAATGCGGCGTTATTGTGAATATGGGGACAGACAATTGACTCATGACAAAATCATCATCTTTCTCCCCCCATCAAAGCCTGAGAAGTCTGGATTTCTAACCTGAGCGCGAAGGCTTGCGATTGTGTCCTGCAACTCTCGGACCTTATCCGACTGACCCATGGAAGAGGCAAGGTTTCCCTCTGTAAGGATCTCTTGATTCTGAAAGGATAATTAATTTAATGTATAAAACACCTCCTTCTTCCTTTAGCAATTAATTATGTCTTTTACCTTGTATTCCAAGCTGGAAATCTTTTGCGTGAGCTCTGCCACGCATTGTGTGTTTTCGGCATCCCTAATGCGAGCCAGCATGATGTCCTCCTTCATTCGGGTCTCAAGATCCGTGTATTTTCTATGAGACTCTCTGAGCTGGGTTCTTAGCTCTGCCTCGCTTCCGCTCTTCTTATCCAGATCCTCTCGGAGGGAAGTCACCTCATCTCCCTGACGCTTGAGTTGATTGGCAATCACTTGATTCTAAAAGGATAAAGCAATAAGCATTTGTTTCGATTTGGACATAATTGAAGTGTTATGTAGTATCGTTGCCAACGTTTTTTAAACATATACATACTTTTTAATTTGAAATAGACAATGTGTTATGTTGAAGGCAGGAGGAATAAGCTTTTTGCAAATATTTTCATTTTGTAAAGTCTCTTTGGTCGAAACGTAGAGAGAGGAGAAGAGATTCTGATTTATATCATGGATGATATTGCTTCATAAATAATTGAAATTGCAAAGACATGCACTAATATGCACAAGATTTCATCACTAAGATGTCTTGAAGGTCAAGAGAGGTTCTTTCATTACAATTGAAACTGAAATGACTACAAGGCAAATATGTTAATTGCTTGCTCTGACCTTTCATTTACAGTCTTGTGCAAGTATTTGCGCAACTATCTTACCTGAGTCTCCAAGGTCATGACCTGTAGTTCCAGAGTCTTAATTTGTGCCTGCCCCTCAACTTCAACGAGCCTTGAGGTCATGAGCTCTTCTTGTAGTCTTGCCGCTTCTGACTTGGCGTTAACGACTCCCACGGGGTCAAGGAGTGTACCGAGGAGCTTTTTAGGCGTCGATGGCAGGGTGATGGATGCAGTGGAGTGGCTGTGGGAGTTGAGGGGACCTTCCCCGTTGATTAGGCTGTTGTGGTTGGAGTCCGAATCGGGCTTTTCCTCCGCGCGTCGCTTGAGGTGCTTGGACCAGAGGCCCTGTAGCTCTGCCACGCTGACCCGGAGGTCCTTTAGGGCGAGTTGGGCCTCTGCTTCACGCAGCTTTGCGGCTGCGAGTTCTTCCTGTAGGCTGGCCACCTCGTTTTCTGGGATGATCTCCCGTAGCTTCTTCCGCTCTTCCTCCCCTTCTTGGAGTTTCTCAGAGAGGTTTTTGATTGCTTCCTCGTTTTCTGCCTCTCTGAGGCGCACTTTAATAAGTTCATCTTGGAGGCAAGCAATCATTTCCTCCTTTTGGTGTATAATCTCTGATTTGAGTGAGACCTCCTCCTCCATTGAGCTGGGTCGGCTTGAGCACTCTACTATTTCTGAAAGCTTCGTGATTCGGTTCCGTGCCTCGTGTAGCTGAACATTGGTGTCGATGTCGTGTTGCTTGATGGCGGCGAGCTCACGCTTAATGGCAAAGGTGTGTTCCTCCACTTCAGCACGTGTGACCTGGCCTTGGATCAGACGGTCAGCCAACTCGGAGGACTCGCTCTCCAGGAGGTCCACACGCTGGCGCAAGAGACGGTTCTCTGTGCGCAAACGCTATTTAAAGAATGAGAGATCAAGACATTATTGTTATAAGGGCTTTCATTGAGGTCATCCTCTTCCTTACCTTGAGCTCAATTTCGTCCTCTTTTTCTTTGGTCTTCATGGTCGTGTACTCCTTTTCCATTTTCTTCATCTTCTTCTGGTTCACTTTAATACTAAAAGCCAGGTCGAAGACGCTGTTGGGATCCGCGTCAAACTTGGCGGGCATATCCTTTTGAAAGTACTGCAAGGAGAAAGGAGGGATGTTAAGTCAAGAGATTTCATTCATCATTGACATCTAATTTAGGATACAACTATTAGGAATATATATATTTTTGTAGCTTGGATGTCATTTCTTTCTTATGCAAAGGATTAGCAAAAAACACCACTCCTTAATCCATGTATGAATATAGTAAAACTTGTTTATTTAGAGTGAGGCAGTTGTATTTACCCATTCACTCATGAGTCATGTCTTACCCGTATGACTCCCTCCATGTCTTCCACGAGTAGATCCTGTCTTCCCAGAGTAATGAGTGCGATTGCGAGTCTGAAGATGACCTCAGTTCCCTCTGAGAGGAAAACGTCCATGACCCGGCAGGAGAGCTGTATGGGTAGTGAGGTCGTGAACAGCGTGAGGAACCATGAGGAGGCATAGAGATTCGTGTGAACGGATTGTGACTGGAAGTGTGCGTAGACGTCCGGTACGTGTTCCTGCAGGAGCATGTCCAGCTGGTACATGCATAGCCCCAGCTCCGCCATGGAGGGCTTGAACATTTCCCGCATGCGATAGTCCTGCATGATTTTGACGAGGACGGCAAAGGACTCTTCCTCCGGCATTTGCATGAGTAGGAGTCCCACGATGAAGGCCGAGCCCTGGCAGTAGCCCACTTCCCGGTCGTGGATGGAGTAGGCCTTCATGACGTTGAAGAGAGCCTCCTGGCCCACGCCGTCCTTCTTCTTGAAAAACTCGTGCTCCGGGTAGGTGCGGGCCATGTCGCGACGAATCACCTTCTCGCAGGCGGACTGGGTCTTCATGTACTCTGCATACTTCTTTTTGTTGTCCTTGGACTCGTGTGCCCCGCAGAGAAGCTGCCAGGCGATACCACGGAAGTGGTGAGGAATGCCACGACGGACAAGGTCCTGAAATAAGGAGAGGAAGAGAAACATATTGAAAATGCTATCAAAAAGGTGTACATATTTATACGAAACATTTATTTTGAGTGCCAAAACTTATTATTTCTCAAATAAAGCCCATGTATTTGATTCCCTAAGTGATTTATTATTTCTTTAGAATAGTCATTATATCATCCAAAAAAGAACTGCTATCTGCATTCAATCAATCAAAATCTGTCAATATCACACACACACACAATTTATTAAAAATACAAATCAGCTAGCAGCATAAAAATGACATCCTTCTATGTCTCAAGCAATTCGCTGCAGCCATACATTATCCACCTCTCTTGACATACCAAATAGACCTTAAAACTAAGGATTCATTACCTCATCATTTCATCCTCATAATATACTAATATATTATAACTATTTCCGTTTAATTTATATTGATTTAATATAATAAACTCATATAGAAACAAAAAAAAATTATTGAGCATCATGCTCTTGGTGTTAAAATGTGTGTATATGTAACAATAATACAGTAAAACTCAGCTAGTCTGCTAAGTAAATAAATATTTGATTGTATCTTTTCATGGTTTAGAAACGCTCAACAGCTAAGCTAAGACATAGAAAAACGACTATTTCTTTTAAATATGAAGGATTCAGGATTAACTTTTCACGCCCATCAACCACTTCAGCTTTCTATCTGACGTTCCACAACTCTACTTTTATTACAATAAAAGTAATAATAATAATATCAAGTGTCTTTGAAGCAGACTGAAGGGTGAATGTATGCACACACATACACACATATAAATGTACCACTTATCAAAACACACACACACACACATATTAATAAGAGTGTCTCGGATCGATAATATAAATAGACTATTGATTGCTTACAACATTATATATATTTTCCTTCCTTACCTTAAAATTGGGCACTTTCTTTCTTGAGCCCGACTCCCACTCACTAATGATTTTCCCCAGTAGGTCCAGAGGTCTTCCTCAGGGTCATGCTGCGGGGAGGCGTTTATCTCCGGCTGTGAGGAGACCGTGACGTTGCTGGAGGTCCCTGAGGTGATGGATATTTGAGAGGTGTCTGAGGAACGGCGGGAGTGACCGGACTTGAGGGAGTTGAGGGACTTGGCATCCGTTTCAATGAGCCTAATAAGAAACAACTTTTTAGTAAGAGTATTTACAAAAGAGGGTAGTAAGTATTTGAGCATGGATAAGTGAGAGAGAGAGAGAGAGTGTTATATTTGGGGCAGCATACTTTGCCTCATCCTCATCAGGGGAGTTGATCATCATCCACTTTGTCCAATCATTGAATATCCAGAGACCGTCTCTTTACGAAAGAACCCTTTTTTCTTACTGACTGGAAGTGGTGGGTGTTTCTCTTTAAGGGGCCGATCTCTTGGATGTATTTGGGACTGCAGATCAGAAAATATTTCTGATATCCGAGTATCAACTTCATCCGGGAACATCCGACCAGAGGCTTTCCTGGGAACTTCTTTTTTCTCCTCCTTTTCTCTCCGTCCAGGGTACCTTAGTTTAACAGGGTTGTGGACCAGGAGGCTACCAGCCAGTTTGGATCTTCATCTCCTTGGACTCTTCTTCCCCTTCCTCCTCCTCCTCTTCCGTGGATTCCACGTCCACATCCGTCGTGAGGGTGTAGTAGTTCATTTCTTATCTCGGGGTGAATTGGGAGCCACCTGGATCTATGGTTAGCTCTTAACTGTAAGTAAGGCACCCACCGCCCACCATACTCTCTATCTCTCTCTCGCTTTCGCTCTCTCACTCTTACACACTCCTCTTGGAACACCCCTCCTCTATTAAGGAATAATAACAATAATAATAAGCAATGAATGGCAGGTTGAGCATAGGTAGAATATGCAGCAGCATGCTCCTCTTAGGGACCTCTTGTGCTAATAAGAAGAATGGGCCCTCTTTTCTCCTTTAAATGATGCGCTATTGCATGTCGTTGTAATATTAAGTATATAAAAAAGAAGAAGATGTGAGTGTGTGTGTACCTATTTGCCTCCTCTAGTTTTTGAGTAGCTCCAGTTCCTCTCCGGAGACGGCATTGGTCCGAGCCCCCTCGGGGGGAATGACCTCCTCGCTCGACATCACAGACTCCAAGGAGGACGATGAGTCCCGAACACTGCTGGGAAGGAATAAAATAGCATCAGAATAAGAGATGGGGTCCTTTTGCAGAAAAAGCGCAAAGTGCTGAGGGCTCGCCTGTCTGTCGCTCTGTGCCTGCTGCCTGCCTTCCTTCCTTGCTTCCTTCTTGCTCCTACATCTCCTGCACTTCGGGAGGAAGAGAGGGAGTGGAAAAAGACACCTCTTCCTCCGTCATCATCATCATGATGACACAGGTAGGAAGCAAGGAAGGAATAAGAATAAGAAGATTACCTCTCATCTGAAAAGACGGAGTCTTCGTCATCACTCTTGGGCAAGAGAACTCCCTCCACGACCCTGGAAAGAGGAAAGACACATTAACACGTTAACAATAATACTAAATAGAGATGAACATAAAATAGCATGACACATCTTGGATAATTGAAGGATCAAAACACATATCTTTAAATACACGGCATATATTTGACAAAAATATAAAATTAGAAAATTGAATTCTAAAAAAAACTTGGCGATTGCAAGATAGAGTTAAAACATAATAACGATAGTAACCAAAAACTAATTCATTTCTAAGAATGATAAAGGATTTGTACAAATGACAGAAAATCATTAGGATCTTCATATATTTGAAGGTTGGATTCAATAAGAAAATGTATTTATTTCCGATCACCATCTTTTACGATTGCATTAAACACTTGAAAATCAAGAAACCTCATTTTGCTCAAGTGTATGTATGATGAAAAAAAAAAATTTCTTTAAAAGTCCTTATGACATTCGTCTAAATATTTATATACAATGAGAAAGATAGCTATAGTTTTGTGCGTTAGTCATTCAAAAGCCTTGAAATCTATTGGACTCGATTTTGATTGCTAGTGCAGTTACAATGTATATATATTTGAAGAGCTCTCCTAAAGGAAACTGTGAGCTATTCCAAGTTTTGGCTATCATAAATACAAATCAATCGAATAATAATCATGCTTTGAACACATCCCCAAGAAGAAGGAATCTCATCCTACTGTAAAAGGATTGTTTCTGACGTGGTGCCTTGGAAGTTCCCTTGTGGACCCCCTTAAATATTAGAATGATTTCCCAGGCAAGAAGGAAAGCGTTTACTATCTATCTAGGGCGAGGGTGTTTCAATCAAGTCATACAGGTGTAAAATTGAAAAGTAGTCTTGGAAATGCTTCTTCTGACATGTATTATTGAAAACTATTCGCAAGAGGATGCCTTCCTGTCAAAATAAGAGGTGTGTCTGCGCCGTTTCAATATAGCCAAGCATGGAAGATGTGTGAGAGAATGGAGGAGTTACCTATGAAGGTGCCAGGGGGGGGGGGGGGTGAAGGAGAGCTGAGATTAAAGGTCAAGAGTCCGATCACATACACTATGTATATATAAATTCACTCTCCTTGATGAAGAGATTCTCACTGCGTCGCTCCCTTCAGAGCTCCTACTCGACTAAGTCAATTTGTCTCTCTTCTTAAGAAAAGAAAAAGAAAAAAAAATTGAACAGTATTGCTCCACAACCACCCTTCTCCTTTCAAAAAAGCGCGCCCGGCACTATGTGAAAAATCCCTTCTTCAAGGCCCTTCTTCTTCAAGAACGGGCACACGTCTTTCTACTTCTTATTCTATTATTTCTTCTCTCTCTCTCTAATTCTTTACTTCTTTCCGCTAAAAGATGATTTTAATTCTACATCCATGATGGATTAATTGACACTAATATGTATATATGCTTATATATACAATACAAAATGCCTTCTGCTTCAAACGGCAGAGGGCGTACTAGAGAGCCAATATAACTCTGGGCTGATGCTATATTTTTCTTCCCTCTTTAAAAAAAAAGATGAAATACTTTCATAAGCCATCAGCATCAAGATTGCTTAAAGAGAATCCGAGCAAAAAAAAAAGAAGAACACTTCTCTGTTGGTTGTTGCATTTAATATTATAAAGCACACATCTATATGTACAGAGATGGCTTTCTAAAAGGAACGTCTACACCAAGAAGAAAGGCAAGTGTCAGAGCATCCCATTTAATCAAAACAATAATGATAATATGAGAAAACTACTTTTCTTCAAATCATCACTCATTCTTACATTGATAAAATGAATGACTTCCGCACCGTTTGAATTTTCCCCGCTTCCCTTCTTTTTCCCTCATAGAGGAAAAAGAAGAAGCCTCATTGGTTCCTTTTATTGTGCATGAGCGCCATTTTTAATTTAATTCCAATATTTTCCCTTAATCAAGTGAAACTCGAAATCTAATTGGTTCATCCTTTCAGGATAGAGGCCATTTTATTTTTTGGTTAATCCCCCTCCTATTAATTGCTTTGAAAGAAATTGATTGGTCTCTAAGGATGACTTGCTGCCATATTATTAAGGATAACAAGAAAATTATTTTCTCTAGCATAATTGGTTGAAATAAAATAAGAGTAAAAAATAATAATTAACGCTTGCAGTATTGTGCATAACAAAATATCACTTCAATAGCGGCTGTTATCATGGTGCGTAGATCAATTCATAATGAACTCCTCCAATGTCATACATTACTTTAAGACTTAAAAATCAATTGCTCATAATTAAAAAATAATAGTTGTTAATCTTGCACTATAATATTAGTCGATAAATATATATTCATTCTGGCTTTGAGGCATAGAAAAAAGAAAATGGAGTTACCAAGTGACAAAATAATTTTATGGTTGAGTTTGTGAGAACTTTACGTTTGTTATCCCTCCATTTTCAATATTTTCCCCTAATTGCTTGTAAAAGGAAGCACCTCTTTTGTGCATCAAATGTTGCTGAATGGAATTTCTAATTGTTCCTGCTTTCATTGTCTTTGGTAAAAGAAGGATCCTTATTGCCATTTACTCTTTAAAATGGTTGCAAATGCGTATTGTTTCCTTTTGACTAAGTGTAGAAAACATTATTGCTTATGTTATATATATATATATATATATATATATATATATATATATATATATATATATATATATATATATATATATATACTCGAGGAGATAGATCGTATCCCTTTGGAACATCATCAACATATATACAAAATTTACATTAATTTGAATTATTTCCCGCCATAACCCAACTCCTCTTCTCATTGGCCATCATCCCCTTTCCACCATTAGAAAACCCCCAATAACAACTGACCTCTTGTCCACGTCATCATCTTCTCGAATGGTCTGTAGGCTCTTCGAAGGAGCAAGGTTCTTCAAGGACTCATGTGTAGGGGACTGAGGCGAGCTTCCGCGTCGGATGAGAATGAGTCCCGGAGGAGGAGACACACCGTCCAGATATACAATAGAAGGATCTCCGTCCCTGAAAAGGCGACGACAAAAATACATGTATAATGATGACTCTTGAAAAAACAAGTCAATATTTTATACTTTCTATGATTTTATGAATTTTATTTTGATATTTTAAGACACAAATATATATGTGAAGGAATAGTTGAATGCTCAGAGTATTGTTTCTTAGGATAATATATAAATGAGAGTCATTCAGACGCTTTTTATGATCAAGTTATAAGTCGATAGTTTTTACTGCTAACTATATTATATGGCCAATTATAAGTATTTGTTTGAAGTATATTGTTTACAAATCAAGGAATAAACATAAAGGACGTATTAATCTATGTATCAATAACCAATTTAATCATATTTTAGCAGAGCTGGGATTCGGTAGAAAAATCTACCGCCGATTCGGTATTCGGTAGATTTTATTACATATGTACCGAATATCGATCGGTGCGGTAGATAAGAAAGAAAGAGAAATGTATTTATGTATCTGCTCTGTGACTTCTTCATATGCATTTAGTATCGGACAATTTATAACAAAAGACATTAAGTACATAATTTGTTATAATCTGTTTAGAGATTATTTGTACTGAATACATGTAATTTTTATATAAATCATATATGCACTCGGATTTTGAAGGAAATGGAAGGCAATAACAAACAAATTATTTGCTAAACTGTCTTTTGTTAGTCGTTGTCCGATATTAAATGCACTTTCAGCTCCGGAGTTGTTTATTTATTTTGCAAAGTCCAACTTCTTCACACCAGGTAACAACGCTTCCAGTTATAAATACTGATTTACATTCGGTAGTTGCAGCTCTGTATTTTAATGCATATATATCGATTTGATTACAGGATTTGTCTCATTGAGAGAATGAATATTTAACAATTCACCAGGGTACCATAGATGTTTAATTTGCATCTACGAACAATAAAAACCTGCTTGAGCCTTCAAGGGCGCAAGGAACCCTCCAAATATGCTCCTGGCTTCTAATCCATCATTGAGGAAATAATGTTTTCCTTGCATTATTATTATGCAATGCATATGCTTCTTATTATTCATTAGGGAAAGGTAAAAAAAACTGATGGCCCGTTATTTCCTCCCTTTTTGTATTGCGTAAATTAATTTTAGCAAAGACCTTACTCAATCCACACAGAGTGTGAACGCCCTGGAGACAACTTCTTAGTATTGTTTAAAGGGAATGTAAGCATATTGAATAATGCATTGGATATATTAAAGTATTTCACCTATTACTCAGTTCATTTACCGAGTTTAGAAGATGAACCTGTATAAGAAATGAGTGCACATTAGACTCAAATAAAAGAAAGAAAAAACAATGTCCGAGTGCTCAACTGATAGAAGCCATTTTAAATTCCTTCTAAGACGAAATATATATATATATATATATTCTTAAAGTCTTTGAACAACAAAAAAAAGGAAGGAATACTTATTCCTTGAGCAGTCAAAGTCTAAAGTCCAAGTCTTATGAATAGAAAAGACATAACTGACAATTTTTTAAATTGTTGATATTTTTAGGAGGAATCAATTAAATATTATTTTTTTATTTTGGACCCAACTTTGGATTGTAAAATCATATTTTAAGAATGATCTACAAACACTAATATCCTATATATGTATATATATATATATGTTGTAACCTCTAACTATGGGTCTTACAGGAACAAATCAAACCAAGAGTAACCTTTATATATGCGAAAAACATAAGATTCTCTAGGCATTTCTTGTGTCACTACATTTTCCTCCTTCTTCTTCATCCCATGCCATCAAATAAACTACAAAAAAATCCATGTACAAAGAGATCTGTTGGCAATATCAATATTTATGGCAATAGTAACTTTTTATTCAATCATAAACACTAAAATCATTTCTTTTTACGCAGCTGATCGTTAAAAAAGGGTCTTTACTACTAATAATAAAAGTAACCATTCCATGTCCAGGGTATTTTTTAAAGCTATATGCCACAAAAGACAGACATTAAGATTTATATCTTCAAGGGAATGGTCTTACTTATATATGCTTTTTCTAAAGAAATATTGTCAATGGCTTACTCATAAAAAATGATATTATTAGTTAGTTTTGATAGGAGAAGGCCCGTACTCTACCTTTAAAATGCCTTGAAATGGAGTTCCATGGAGGATCATCAATCATTTGGTTATGGTTTTAATAAAGCTAGGAAATCTAGTTAGCTTTTATTGTTTTAAAGAATATTTAACCAATGAATGCATTGAATTTAAGAATGTTCTTATCGAACTTCTTGCCCAGCTACCATTCATCCACATCATTATAATACTTTTGTCGACTCCTTGCCCTTTATCCCTGTGAGTTCTACCCATAGAGATATAAAGATATAGAGAGCTTATTCCTTTCAATGCAGAAATATCGTTCAGCTGTAATTCCCTGCCCAATATAAACGAAGTAATTTGTACTACGTCATCGTAAGCTGATCATAGAGAGAAGAAATATTTGTTTATATTGGGCAATATGACGTATGCCTCTAAAGAATCCAATAAGTCCTCTATGTCTTTATATCTCTTTGGTTCTACCCATTGTCCAAAACATGACAAAACAATAACATGCATCGGATACAAATCTCTAAATCCATCATGGCACCACAAACTACTTAATAATAACAACCTTTTATCGAACGTCATCATTGGCTTAAAGAAAAAGAGCGGGAATATTTAATAAAACCCTGTTGGTATAATGAAATGAGGCATCCCTTCACTTGCAGCTGCTGTTGTGGTGTGAACATCAACTTTAAGGATATGACTATCATCCTTAAGAAAACAAATTCTCTCTTTTCATGGGTCCATGCCATGGTATCATCCTTTGAATGCATAATTACAATAACATCTATTGATAATAATTGAATAAAGCAATTGCTCAGTCTTAGAGAAAAAATGAATGTTTATTTTGTTTGCTCTCATATCTCTCGATAAATGGATCATGTCTCTGACTATTAGACGTAAAAAACTGAAAAAGCTATGTTTATTGGTGTGTTTGATAGAACGTCCATATTGGCATCCCTATTTATTGCCAAAATATGACGAATATAATAACATAGATCATGTATAAAGGCGTTAATAATATTATTTCTCAAACCATTGGGATATTTAGTAAGGACTTAAGATCACCTAAAAAATATACAACATGAAACGTTATGATTATCAAAGCTACAATATAAAAAACCTCAGAGCACATATCGTATTTGAAGGAGTCTAAAGGCAGCCTTCTATGTATTTATATTGAGTATAAAAACCATTTTTACAATATATATATATACCTATGTAATCAGAGCACATATTGTATTGAAGAAGTCTAAAATAAAGCATTTTAAGTATTTTATTGAGTATAAAAACCATCCCGACAAATATAAACTATATATATATATAATATATATATGTATATGCCTAGTCATGTAGTTCATCATTTAAATGCTTCCTTTTCCCTCAAAGTGGCCTTTTCACCTCATACAATGTATATTTATGTATGCGTGCTTGTATTGCTCGTATAAAAAGTAGGAAAGTACTTTTAGAATAATATAAGAGTAATAATAAAACACATATTTTCACAATCATATAATCATTCGGATAACAATGCCTTTTAAAAGTCGATGACACAAGAGAGACTTAAATAAAAAGTAGGCACTAAAGGGAGGGTAATCAAGGTCTCTATAACCAAGGCTATAATAAGTATGTTTATTGGGGTTAAGAAGAATGGACTAAGAGAAGTCGGCATGGGAGAGATTGATCCAAGAAGAAATGACCCGAGAAAGGAAGAGGAAAATGATGACTCATGGAAATAATGGCCCAAATGCATGGAAAGACAAGTACGACTAATATTGATCAAATACTATTTATCATATAATTGAGTATATACAAAAATGACCATCCCTTCTCGGGATTCGGATCTGAGCCCCACACATTGAGAGTTGAACACGCCTTAAACGCCACGGCCTTCGCACTCCTTTAATATGTAATTTATTACTGCAATATATATAATGATTTCCTTGTTGCTGTTATTATTATACGGGACAATATGTATTTTGGCCATTTTTCCTCATACGTCATCACTTTCCTTTTCTATCTTGGGTCATTTCTTCCTTTTTTCCAAGGCCGTACTATTCTCGTCATTTCTTCTCCTTTTATTTTGTTTATTATATGTCTCATGGAACGTCAGGCATCTTATTATAATTTCTCACGTCATCAAAATGTATAGTAGCTATGTTTTTCTATATATATAGTACGAATAATACAATAGACTAAATCAATGTCTAGATTTCACTTTTTCTTTTCCTATAACAATGGACGGTCTTTTGTTGTATTATAAGAGACGTGTCACAGGATCCATTCGAATTTCGGTAATCAAGATAGGTCATAAAAAGCTATAATTTAATTTGGGGTTCTATTTCATCATTACTTTTATAAATTATGGAGCCACCATCAATAATAATGTCATAAGTACACATAAGAAATTCAATAGTATTTTATAATTCAAAGTCATTGTATGTTTTTTAATTAAAATTCCCATGTTACCGCTTTTCAGATTTGATATTTACCGTTATGTAGTCGTATCGTTATATTAAAAAAATACTAAGTATTAAATATAAGCCCCTGCGGCCAAGCAAATGAACATTTTTTTCAATGGTAACTTTTATTTTTGTATGTTTTATTTAGGAAGGAGTATATTTTATGGTCAAAGCGTGAAGATTTGTTTTATTTCAATGAATACAAGGGTGACTGTGTACAGATTCCTGCAAAGGTGTGAGTTGATATTCACACAGCCACGAGAAAAGGATTCCGATATATATATATCAGGCTTGTGAGCGATCAGGAAAAAAATACGATCCGATCAAAAATAGCGATCAGAATCCTTTGCGATATAGCGATATAACGATCAGGGATTTGTCCGATCAGCGATCCGATCAATTTAATCGCGATCAACAAAAAATTACCTATGTAATACTAATTCTAAGTCAAAATTAAAATGTATTTACATTCAACCTTTTTAAGTATTCCCTTTATATTACAATGGAATGATTGTTTCCCATAGCCTATTATCTCCAAATAACGACTTCTCCATAGCGCCTGTCTGTATATTTAGGAACACAATATCAATGTTTGTTTTTCTCAAGCCTATGAGCTCCAACCTCTCTGCTCCACAATTGCATAGTCTGCTATTTTTAGAAAATGAGATCCAGAATAATGTTTCCCATCGCCTATGATCTCCAAACAATGATTTTCTAGATAGTCGTCTGTCGTATTTTCGGACAAAATATAATGGATAGCCCAACGGCTTATTATTATTAGTCGTTTTTGTGTTTTTCTGTGTGTAATGGATTTGGTCATGTACGCTAGTTCAAGTTTTAAGAAATTGTAAGGTGTGTATCAAAAATCCTTATACAAACATTTTTTTCTTTATAGTTATTTTTATAAATTGATCGGATCGCATTTTTAAGTGATTTTATTACGATCACAAGATAATAAAGATCAGACTTTTTGCGATATACGATCATCGTATCAAATATCGCTATATCGCTATTGATCGCCGTAAAAAAACTCCGCAACAAGCCTGATATATATATCTATATATATACATATATATCTATATATATAAATATACAATATATAGTATATATTTATATATATAAGATACCTAGCGCCATTGTTTCTATAGTATTTTGTTCAATTAGTTTAGTATACTTTTCAATATGATGAAAAGAGGTAGTTTGGATTGAAGTGGTACATGAGCATGAAGGTTTAAAAAATCAAGAATTATCAAAAGTACTTGGAATCAGTTGTGAAGTGTTTATTTATTAATATATATATATAATATAAAAAAAAAATATTATATTTATATCAGAGCTGCGACTACCGAATGTAAATCGGTATTCGATACTACCGGCGGTAGATTTCAAATACCGAACCGATTTACGATATTCGGTAAAAAAAATACCGAATACTGCACCGATTGACAATCGGTACGGTATTTGTACTAAGTACTAAGGTAAAAGTCGAAGCTTCCCTTGTATGACGAACTTGAACTTTGCAAAATAAATAAACAACTACGTAGCTCCAATGGACAACTTATCGTATTATAGAGCAATACATAGATATACATTCAATCTAAGCACATGCTATGCATTGATTACTAGAGTACCTGAAAGTACATTAATATCGGACAATAAGCGACACTAAATGAAAATCTATAGCCTTCCATTGCCTATAAATCCAAGTACTATATAATTTATATAAGATTAGTATGTATTAAATTTCAAATAACTCTAATAGAATTATAACCATTATGTACTTCATTGTCCTTTGCTATAAATTGTCCGATATTAAATGCATATGAAGAAGTCACAGAGCCATATTGGAGGAGGTATTTGATAGGATAAATAATATCATGTTTAGCGTATTCAAACATATTATTTTAACATTCAAAAATCATATTAGAACGAACACTACTAACCCCCCCCAAGGATTAATAAATAAAATAATGTTCATGTTCAAATAACGAACAATTAATCAAATTACAGCATGAAATACTTAAAAACATTGAACTTTTTCATAGGCCTTATACAATGCCCTTGCTATAGAAGAGGAACGGGAAGCCAGATTTCTGGGCCAAAACAATAGAATGATTATTGTAAAAAACTATTTTATCTTTTATTATCAGGAAAGAAGATTCAATATACTCTTAAAACCCCTACTTCTAGTCTCTCTCTCTCCTCTCTCTCATTTAATATCCACTAAACCACCTGCATTCAAGCTACGAGATTCTCCTAATAAGTTTATTCAGCTTAATTCTTATTATTAAAAAGTTACTCTTGAGGTTACTTTCAATTTCATAAAATTTTTTTTTAAAGATTAATGAAAACCTTGTTTCAACTTTTATCATTTTTTTTGACATTTATAAATTCTAACTACAATCTTCAATTAAATGGCACTACAGAAACATAGATGAGCTATTAAGCTCTAGAGTAGGTCCAATATTCGCCACAACAGCCATGAATTCCGTCCCTTCAGTCCGAAGACTGCAGAACTTCAGTTACAAGCGAGTTAGTACCTTAAAGTCATTCTTTATGACATTGGTTCATGGGAAATAATCTGTCACTGATTCCCAAAGGGAATTAATGTCTTAAAATTCACATCTTCCGTGTCCTTCACATTACGTTCAAGTTTAAATTCATCTCATTACTTGACAATCATCGATAGCGTGAAAAAATATAATTGAAGGCGATGTGCATAGGTATATGAATATTAAAACCTAATAATTGTTGACGATTTTTTTAAGCTTTAAAGACTCCATCAATGTTCTGCAGTGTCCTTTTTATGCTTCATAATGACATAAGATTCCACACGATCCTTTGTGAGGACAGTTCCAGTTAAGTAATGTTGAACCCCCCAAATACACTATAACCTGTGTATATTGGCCACGCAAGAGAACGCAAAAAAGTTACCCGCTGCAAACAGAGGACCGTATATAGAATATTTTATAGTAGTTTCTTTTTTTCTTTTGTGGCTGCTGTCAGCAATTGGCTGCACTAGGTAGGTGACCGCTAACACAGGTTTGACTATATCTAATTAGTTGCTTTCAGCAAAACTACAGCCAAACCTCTCTATAGAGACCGTTCCAGGGAACCAAAAAAAATGTCCGCTTAATACTCGATTTTTATTTGGAGTAAATAGGAATGATCGTTATTGGCAGTGACCGTCATAGAGAGGTGAGCGCTAACATAAGAATAATAAAACCTTTTTTGTAACCTTTAAGTTATCTCATCACCTTCTTAATTGTTTTTTTACCCCTTCGGTCTCAATTAGCAAGAGTTCATTGGGGCATGGCTAATGAATAATGGACGAATTTGGAACGAACGCGATAAAAGGTGCGTAGATTAAGGGGTCATAGATCATCGTCTTTCTTAAATATATGATAATGATGCTGCTGCGCATATTTGCTCCTAAATCAAAGCCCACTTAAATGTGAATGGCTCTATTTCTCCCGTATTCAAAACTTTGAATTCTTTGTTCATTTGCCTTTTGGGGACGTTGAAGGCTAAGGAGGGAGAAGGTATGGATCGAAAGTTCTTGTGTATGCTTTATGATCGTTTTTTGCAAATTCACGTATTTTTTAAAAGTTGGAAACTAATTTGCACGTCTTGTAGTAAGAAAGAATGACCCAATTATCGTCAGATATGATGACGCAAAATCAACAATCATTCATTGTTATATTTGAATAATACTAAGAGTTGATGATGCAGTGTCCATTCAATGGATTGAGACACTTATGATATTCTCGAGAATGCTATTTTTATTTCAAGAGCCGCAATGAAGAGGTGCCTTCATTTATTACTTAATACCCACTGTTTTTTATTGTCATGACGCTTCTTTTCTTTCGAGGGATCACGTTCGATAAAAGGGTCCCAGTTTGTATTATTATGATGAAATATCTTTGGTTATATATTAGATCCCTGCTATTGATAAATACTCTACAGAAGTTGGAACCCATCTGTGTCTCGCCCATTTATTTAAAAATAACGCAATTAGAGATAATATAAGGGTACGTCTCGGTCAATCACGAATTAACATTATTTGTTCAGTTGGCAACTATATTTTATATCGAATATAATTAATGGTCAATTATGATACTACAAAATAAACTTATATATATATATA
>CP045907.1:3640887-3651984 GCA_013387185.1 Caligus rogercresseyi | reverse complement strand
CCATCTTTCATATATTATTGATTGTGTACATACAATGCCTATGTGATTTGGAGGAAATAAATCCGACCTGGATGTCCAACAAAAATCACAGGAGAGGTGATCTTCCTGGGATAACTAGGAAAGCACTTTACCCCACTTCTTAAAAGAAGAAAAGCGTCCCCCGAACAGAGGCATCAGTTAAGATTGTGGAGGCTTTTCGAAATGCTAAACTATCGGATCAACCTGATGTGGAGCTTCATTTCCTAGCTCAAAAGCGAAAAAGATGCCAGTTTTTGCCCCCAAAGAGAAGGATAACAAGACCAATAATTATGTTTCAAATGTAATAAATTTATATGCAAAGGTGTTCTCATATAATTTGTTCATCATGTGCCCAATAGTTCATTTATTTTTTTATTTTATCTTTGTATTTATCACTATCAAGAGGAAAAAAGAAACAAATAGAGAAAAAATAATTCCCAACACTTATTTTGTTTTTGCTTTAGTGTAAATGTATTGGCAGGCTATGAGATATTCAATTATTTTTTTTTTAAATTAAAAGTGTGTCTACTAAAAAAAGAATATTAGTAAGTTAAAATTTAAAAAAATTATATTGCAAAATAACGACGGTCATTTTGACCCAAAGGCAAAAGTTGTGTAGAGGAAAGGAAGACAACAGGATGGTATATATAATAACATTGACATACAAAAAATGTTACATGTGTATGCAGACTTGTTGACGTTCACGATAATGTCGATCACCAAAAAGTAATCGTTCGTCATTCATCAGTATTTTTAAATTGAATCGTTCGTTTGTCGTTCGTCATTCTGAAAAAATTGACGTTTTTTTTTGACAGTAATTTTTTCCTCGCCTGTCTGAAAACAGTGTCTGACTTTTTTTAAAGGAAATTTTCCCCATGAAAATTAAAAATCCTTGTGTAGTTTTTGGCGCCAAAAACGATACACGAACAATAAGGAATGTTTCCATATCGTTTGTCAAAACTTTGTCGTTCATCGTTTGCGAACGACAACAAATGAACAATAAATCACAAGTCTGGTAGATGGTATTGTAAATCACCTCATCCAATATATATATATTTTGCAGTCGAGATGGAGATCAGTAAGAGTCGTATGATCTCCTGTAGAGATCACGATCGTTATCCTCTCCTAGGAGTTCTACGATCGTAATCTATATCAAAAGAATCCATGACTCTGCTAGAAGAGATCATGAGTGTTCCTCTTAGAGGAGGATGACACTTAAAATACGGAGATGTATGGCGATGCTATTCAAACTATTTTTATCATGTTTGATTTCTTCTCGTATTATTATCCAATTATCAATATTAGGTTGATTATATACATAGATACAGTGTTAGTAAACATTTCGTCACATTTGCTCCTTGAACACAAAATGAATCATTTCCAAAATATAGAATAGAAATCGCAGTTGAAATAAATATTTTCACATTATCATAAAATACTATCTCCCTTTATAAGTTTTCATCTCTCCTAGAAGAGAAAAGGAGCGTAATTTTCTACCAGGAAAGTCTGTGATTCTACTGGATCTCTATCTCTAATGTGACACACACACACACACATAATAGATATATATAGATCTATTAAAATATATCATTTTCCCCTGCGCAAAAAATTATTTACAAATACAGGTACAAGATTAATTTATTTTTAATTGATAAAAGGTACGATAGCAGAAAGTTATGTCAAGTATATACATACTTGTAGGATTTACAGTATGACAATTCGACAATTTTCCATAATTTGAGCGCCCCCCCCCCCCCCCCTAAAAAAGCCCCTGTGATTCTTAGCTGTCTAAGATTTCGCACAAGGTGCCAGCTAAAAACATTTGTATCACCAAGAATAAGAATCTTTGTGTTCGTGCCATAAGGGCACATACAATTTACATGTAATTACCAGGGCTGCCAAGCCTGATCTCCTCACAGAGACCCTCTATCCACCAACATGTCCCTGTGGCCTACTTTGACGACGAGGAACGCCTGTAATGAGTGGAGCGTCCGCATGCATTCATTTAGTGGCACATATTTCCTATCTGTTTATTTTAGGTTCTTATGATTGTTATATGCTTTAAAATTACTGTAGATTATAAGAATGCGTCTTAATTTTCCACCAATGGATGCAATCGGATCATTTAGGCAAAAATATAATATTTTCATATTATTCTGGGTAGGGTCTTCAGTTTTATAAATATGAATAGAAATGAAATAATCAGCTGCTCATTATGGAATGACAAACCGTCATACATAAATCTTTATGGCAATACGACGAGAAATTCGGCCACAACCCCGTTCGCCTTGCATTAGTAAACCAAATTATTATTTAATTTTTTTAGGCCCGTTAATCCTAACCAGGGAATACAATAGTACCTGGAAACAGGAACTCCTTCCTTTTCATGTCAAAGTTAAACTACCTACGTAAAAAAAGGAAAACTACGAAGATAGTTAAGCTTGATATAAAAAGGAGGGAGTTCCAGGTTAAGGTATTACCTGTCATAACATAGAGATATATAAAGACATCTTTATATCTCTATGGTCCTATCTCACAAGTAATTTTTTATAAATAGAAGATACGATTACACGCACACCTAAATAGTATAATACAGGAAGTATACCCGCCCCTCCAAATAAATGGAACCTCGAAAATTGTTTTAAATATTTAATCATCCTAACACAAACCACAAACCATTATTAATGTATTAAATAACATTTAACTCCTACGCTTTTGGAGTGATTTTTTCTCTTGTTTTGTATGTAGTATTCACCTCAGTCGGCATCCAGATGATAATGATCTTTAGATCCTTATAAATTACACGCTGAGTTTGCCCATTTCGGAACAGCCCAAGATGCCAAGATATCCGTCGTAGGCAATACATAATTGTCTTGTGTTTCCATTCTTTATAAGGCGTATTATTTTTCATATCAATGAATAAATCCTTTTATACTAACTAAATTTCCACATGTTATACTTTGGACATAAGGGACTTGATATTTTGTTTTTTTTAAGACGTTTTTTAACGTAGGCCTGCAAACTCATCAACTTTTATTTTTAGTTGGTATTCTTGTTTCTTTATTTTATATCTCGTTTCGGGGCACTATTTGAATCAATAATTATTTTTCTACTTGGGCTTGAGATCTTGCTCGTTCACTCCATGGATATTTTGGAGGGTTCTAAATGCACCGAAACCCATGAGAAAAGAACCCCAATGTTCGAAAGAATCACATTCCAAACGTAGATGTTTGAAACGTCATGAGCGAAGCGATATCTTATTTCATAATGTCATTTGTCTGCTTTTGATCCGTAGGAAACGGTCTGTGAACAACGTCCTAGTAAAATAATGTGGTTTCAAGCATAAAAAAACAGGCAAAATACATGTATAGGCAAGTATTGGAGTAGAAATGCCCTGTATATTGTCTAAACAATTTCCAATCATTAGCTTTTTTCGTTATTAGAAGAAATGGACGAGGAAAATAACAGCTTGGAAGAAATGGACCCCGAAAAATGAGCCAGGACGAAATTACCCTCCTAACAGAAAAGGAAAATGATGACGCATGATAAAAAGACCCAAACAACTCTTTGTCCCGTCTAACAACACAAAGAAATCATTTAAACTTAATTTGCTGATATAAAATTAATATTTGCCATTATTTACTCAATTATATTCAAAATAGTATTTGATTCATAGTAATTGAAATCCACACAAAATCTTGTCTATCCATTTATATGGAACTCTTTATTTTCATGAGTCATCATTTCCTTTTCTATCTTGATCTTTCTTCTGATCCCAATTTCTGCTTGACCATTTCTTCCAAGCTATATTTGCTGATTCATTCCTTTTGGACTCCATTCTTATAAAATATTTTTTCTTGTCATAAAAGTGAAACGTCATTTGATCATATTATGCAACAAGTCTGCCTCTCTTCGTAATAGCAGCATTTTTCCTGGTTTTTCAATAATATATCGTGATGTTAGTATGGTGTAAATAATCATTCCTTTTTTCATGTGATTTGTACAAATATAGCCATGGCAGAGTACACAACATGATATCCTAGATACCAAACCTCCTAATGGCTAAATAACCGGTACATTTAATACGCAATTACATATGCATTTGTACAAGGGTCTGTATTAAGAATTAAAATTTTCCTGAACTATTATGATTAAACAGTTTCCTGACCATAAATAATATAGAGTGCCGAGGTGATGTATTGCAGCCCTGAAATTTGGGATACTTGTGTGCTCTCCGTTGTTTTGGAGAAAGACAGCGACAGAAAGAAGCAGAGACAGAGAGGCTTCATATTTAAATAATTAAATAGAGAGAGAGAGAGAATTGACATTATTGCACTTCATATTATATATAATATATTAGATATATAAGTATCACTCTCTCTATAGTCTTTGTGTCGCTGTCTTCCTCCAACAGTGTGTGAACACCAGAGTCACATGATTCTAGGGCAATCACCCCCCGACGTTCAACCCCCTGGGCATTTACCCCCCGTGACAATCACCCCCCGGGCATTTACCCCACATTAGTATATTTATTATCTCTAAAGTCCACTTATGAATTTAACTATGTTTTTCTAGCTATTAACAAAGGTGACGTCACTAGTTAGCACGCAGTCACAGTTCTTTAGATTGGAATCTGGATAAATTACTGTATAATTTTGCAAGTTTCGTGTCTTAGACCTCATATCTGGGCTATCTATGTACAACTAGACCATCATACAGTTTGTAACCTACCAACTCAAGATCTCTTATTTATCTCATCAGGTCCTAAGCTATTTTCTAGATTTCATCAAGTAACCACTAGTCCTCAATCGAAGACTATGATCATTGGAGAAAGTGGTCTATTTGAAAATCAAAAAGTCATCAATTCAAATAAGTTGACATATAAATTTTATTCTCAATTTATTATATTCATTTCTTCACACCGGGAAACGTGTTCCTATTGCTTTTTTTAAAATACCTAAGTACCCATTAGTCTTCGCAAGCAGCGGAAAAGGAGATCAAGAAAGTGATTCACCAGTGCCGTCACCTTTGTTAATAGCTGGAAAACATAGTTACTTCATAAGTGGACTTTAAGAGATAAGAAATATTACTAACAGGGGTAATTGTCCGGGGGGTGGTTGTTCCGTAACGGAACCAATAAGATAGAGTTACGTCGTAAGAACTGTCTGTGTAGCAGCTGACTCAAGTCAGGCTCAAATACCCATAATTTATCGAGGGAGTTATAAATAAACAGTCTTTTGAGATAAATTATTCGAAGTATAAAAACAATATAAGCTTTAAAGATCTATTAAAACATAACTTTTTCTGCTTGTAGTGCTGTGGATTGTACAAATCGCTCAGGAGCCCGAGGTATTTCTCTATTTGATTCCCATGGAACAATCTCTCCAATAAATGAAAGGTTTTATAGACACATATTTTGTGTATATAGGTTCCGATATGTTTATCCTAACAATAATGTAGGAACATATCATTATTTTTTATATCATGCGTTGTTTTTGAGCCCAATGCCTATTTGCCCAGTGACGCTCCAAATCTATTGTCGTAACTTTCTTATAGGGCTCTGGTGCATACCAAATACCCCAATATTAGCTCTACCGCCGTTACTTCGTCACCTCTCCATTCTCCTTGTTTCTGACCAATCCAAAAAAAACCTAACGGAATATGTGACTGGCCCCTTGCTCTCCTAAGTTATATGAAAACAGACATTTCAACATTATGTATGGATGCCTCAATGCACATACAAATATAAATCACAATTTAATTTATTTTTTCAATAAAGCTTTGAAAATTTTAAATTAGAATAAGGTTTTTAAGCTTAGAGTATGAACAAGCGTTGTAGATTTATTTAAAAAAAATATATTATTTAGCCTAAAAGGATTTGTCATTTTTTGCCTTTATGGTTTGATAGAATTGAACTATCCGACTGGATAAAATAAGCATACTAGCGTTATAATTAGTCTATCAAACCTAGTACTTATCAATGAGGTAGACCAAAAATAACCATCCCCTCTCGGGATTCGAGCCTGCGCCCCCCAACATTGAGAGTGAAATGCCTTAGCACTTACGGCTATCGCACTCCCTAAAGCAACATCTAACACTCGAAAAATATGATTATTTTGTTTATGTCGATAAATGGATCATGAATCCCAACATCGGACGCATAAAATAAAGAAAACAATGTAGTCAATGAAAAATCATGTTACTTAATAATTATGTGAAACAATCCTTTGTTTATCCTTACTGCCTGTATATATATATTATTATTAGTTTATTACGAGTAGTCAGTGGGAAGCTCCACTTTTTTAAGGTAGCTCATAACCCAATTGAGTAGACACATAACTGCATGAGCAATTTATAGTAAGGACACTGTCATATAATGCTTGTAAGTGTGGGAAAATGGGGGCCTACAGCTCAATTACCTTAAGTGCCTAATCCATGTTTAATACGTTTTATCCCCCTTATAATATGTACTTTAAACCTTCGGTTCGTTTTATGCGAATATCTATAATTATTATTTTAGTTTTATAGATAATGTAATGTCTATTCAATGTTTACGTCGTGATTAGACACGAGGAAGAGTGGAAATGGTGATTTATCATCATATTGTTGTAAGACCGGAGTAGGGATTCCGTAAAAACATAATTTGCTATCTTTAGGTCATTAGCAACCTGTTTTCGGTACATGCCATACATGTAGATTTTAAAAACCTGTATATTTAATTTATCGATAGCTCTGAGCCTCACTACCATTTGTGCCCGTTAACTCGAAATGCGAACTGCACAAAGGTTCCCTTCATTGACTTTCGTTTTTATTCTATTAACTAAAGTAACACTAATTCTTTAAAAAAATAAAATATGTGTCATTTTGTGTTTGGATATATCATGTCTTTGTGGAACAAAATGATTGCAAAACCAAAATACCAATATGCAGCCTCAGTTTTTTATCTGCATTATTAAATAACTTTTCTGTTCTTAGTTTCTGCACAGACCCTGGCTAAAGTTGTTTTATTTTATATATAGAGGTGATAACTTAATAAAGAAATATATCGATTAAATTTTATATTCACGAACTCATGTTTTACATAGACTTCCGCAATTATCCTCCTAAGACTTTTTGGATGAGTCTGTATCATATTTATTTATTATGTTGGATGAAAATAACGACTCACCTATTTTATAATGAGTAAAAGGAATTTTTGCTGAAACATCATTCATTTTCGTAGTTCCTCGATGACTCGCTAAAAAATGAAAATAGGAACTGATATAAATATTAACTGAAGTGTAGATCACATAATTCCTTTACCCTCTTATAATAGATTCGTTCCAAGATCAAACTTGATTGGAATCGTAGTAACTAGTACTCATGATATTCCTTAATTTGTTCTTATCCCCCATGCCATTGCCCACCGTTACTAATATTTCTTATCTCTTAAAGTCCACTTATGAAGTTAACTATGTTTTCTTTTGCATTAATGTTTGAAAACTATGTTCCTAAATCAGTCATATATTTGTTATGACCAGTATTAAGAACATAGATTTTAAACAGTATAATGCAATTTTGTCATAAGGAAAACATAGTGTAATTTCATAATGGACTTAAAGAGATAACAAATATTGGTAACTGTGGGTTAAAAGCCCGAGGTGATATTCGAAGGGTGCTAGTCCTAAACGTATCCTACTCATAGTGTATTTGTAAGTACGATTTCGAACTCCTATATTTATACATTTTGTAGCGGATTGACTTGCTTATTAACAGCAGGTCAACCTAACCTTTTTAGCTCACACCTCAGAGGTTTCTTAATCTTACGTACTCTTACCTGCGGCTATATAGCAGGAGGCAAGAGCTTAATAAACACACTCTTTCACTCATCACTGATTCGTCTTTCTCCTCCTCCTTTGCGCTACATAGGTGACCCCCGACTCCCTCAGTCGCTCTCTGAGGGACCCATGGAACATGCCTGCGGAACGTCACATTTCTACACTCCCAGCTTCCACGAGGTCCCAACGGACTTCTCCGTTGGCGTGGAGTAGGAGGAAGGCTCCATCCCTCAACTCCACCAAAGTAAGGTTCGAGGCCCCATCGCAGCAGATCCTACGCTGGATCCCTGCAACTAATGAACTATGAAGATTAGGGGGTATTATAGAAACCTAATATTAAGATATCAAAATTTATCCCCCCGCGAAAGTTGCGTCATAAGAAAACTAAATGATCGTAGAAAAATGGATTTGGGTTTGACCCCCCCCCCTTACCCCCCCCCCCAAATTGCGTCAAAGGTTTCGTTATGAAGCAAAACTTTTTTGTTATTACTTATTTTGCAAAAAATTAGTTTTATCAAATTTAGCTATGATCAATTTATGACTTTGTTATTTTTTTCAAATTTTATCAATAATATTTAGTGCTAATAAATAAATATAGTGCTGACGCACCAACCATTTTTTAATAACAGCTCCTACCAGGGATCCCTTATAGTTTCAAGAAGGAAAAAGAACAGAGGGTACTCATGTATGTTTTTAAGTTATTTTTTAAATACGTTTGCTTTTCACATCTTAATTTTCATACAGTAACCCCCTCACATGGTTGAAATATAAATCTATGACGTTGATTATATCCATAAACTTTTTGCAGATAATAATATAATGACGGATTTTTTTTTAGAACTCCACCATGATCACGTATTACTAAAAAGTGGCACAGCGAAGATCAAGCGAAATAACTACTTTCAGTAGTCGAAGAACATTAAGACTTGACACTTTGGTCACTGTTGTGTGTCACAAATGCAACACCAATGTCAGAATATGGTAAGGAGTAATAAAAAGACTCGAGTTATGTCTTAAAAGACCAATTCAGTGGATTATTTGTCTTCTACACATGAATGAGTTACCTTTTAAAAAAGTTTTTAAACATTTAGATGGCGCACAAAAAGGACCTCGGACTTATGAAGGTACCATAGGAAAATTAATTAATACAGACTTTACCAAAAATTCAATAAAAAGTTTTTAAATACATGTAGGAAAAGTAAAATATGCAAATCAAGTTGACTGTATTCTTTAAGCTCAGATAAAAATATTTATACGAAATTACATTAGGAATACAAACAGGAAAATTTTCGAATTCAAGCTTTTGCTACAGGTCTCCAGGAGCATTACATGAGGCAAAATGTCTTACCAAAGCCAACAGAATTTTAAGATCCTATATTTCACAAAAAAAGTCAATGTGAGTTTCACATAAAACTTGTAAAATTTATACTAAATTTTTACACTCCTATAGGTTTCAAACCAAGTTAAATCCTCTTAAGCAAACGTATTTAAAAAATAACTTAAAAACATCAACATGAGTACCCTCCTTTTCTTTTTCCTTCTTGAAACTATAAAAGAACTCTAGTTATTTAAAAAATATTGGTGCGTCAGCACTTTTGTTCATTTATTGGCACTAAATATTATTTGACGAAAATTTGCAAAAAATAACAAAGTCATAAATAATCATAGTTAAATTTTGTAAACCTAAATTTTTGCAAAATAAGTAATAACAAAAAAGTTTTTCTTAATAACGAAACCTTTGAACGCAATTTGGGGGGGAAGGGGGGGGTCAAAACCAAAATCCATTTTTCTACGATCATTTAGTTTCTAATGACGCAACTTTCGCAGGGGGATAAATTTTGATATCTTAATATTAGGTTTCTATAATACCCCCTAATGAAGATGGTATTACTGTTGATGAAGTGTTAAACGAAAAGAGGAATTAAGTTTTTGAAAAAATAACCTACACAGTATTAAGTCACTAAATTTCAGACTATTCGAATATTTTATCAAGAATGATTTCGCAAAATTTTCAAATAAATATTTTTTGTTACTTAAACAACTTTAGTATTGCATTTTCTATATCTATGCACTATGTCTAAAATATTAATATATTGAATAAAAAAGTCCCATTTGCTATAATGGATTGCATCAAATAGTTTTGGAATTGGACAGTCCTAAAACAATAGTGTAATCTATTTGATTATCCATATAAAGTTTTTCAAAAGATCATGCATAACTATTATGTTATAGTTTGTTTGAGAGACCATGTGGGGGTAAGAACAAGATTGTTGAAAACCAGTGGTAAAATAATAACAGGGCTTTATTTAAATCAGATTATTGAAGCATCAAATACAATTAACTGAGAGAAACTAAGTATAATGAATAAATGAATCATTTATTCGAGGCGTCATAGTTAAGGGATCAGTGAAATGTACTGATTTAAGGGATCTCTTGTTTTCTGAAAGAGTTAAAAGGCTCAGGAACCTGTGGAATGAATGGGTCAAGTGTAATTTGCTAAGGGGATCTTGGGGAACCAGACGATGGATCGAATGTAGTTGTTGAGGGGAGCTTGGAAGTCCAGTTTGACGGGTAATGGGTGGTCTCTGGAGAAGATGGACCGAATGTAGCTGGTTGAGGGAGCTTGGATATCCACAGTTGACGGGTAATGGGGGTCCCTGGAGAAGATGGATCGAATGTAGCTGGTTGAGAGGAGCTTGGCTATCCAGTTGACGGGTAATGGGTGGTGGGTCCCTGGAGAAAAGGATTGATGTAGCTGTTGAGGGGAGCTTGGATATCCAGTTGACGGATAATGGGTGGTGTCTCTGGAGAAGATGGACCCGAATGTAGCTGGTTGAGGGGAGCTTGGATATCCACAGTTGACGGGTAATGGGTGGTCCCTGGAGAAGATGGATCGAATGTAGCTGGGTGAGGGGGAGCTTAGATATCCAGTTGGACGGGTAATGGTTGGTGGTCCTGAGACATTGATTGAATGTAGCTGGTTGAGGGAGCTTGGGTATCCAGTTGACGGATAATGGTGGGTGGTCTCTGGAGAAGATGGACCGAATGTAGTGGTTGGGGGGAGCTTGGATATCCCAGATTGACGGTATGGGTGGTAGTCCCTGGAGAAAATGGATCGAAGGTGTTTGGCTGAGGAACGCTATGATAGCCAGTTTACGGGTAATGGAGGGGGTGGTCCCTGAGAAGATGGAGTTTGAGGAGAAAGCGTCGTCAATGGAGTTGACTGAGGTGAGCTTGTAGTTCATTGTTGTAAGTTGAGTGG